>NW_024121222.1:5673904-5727431 GCF_016745375.1 Pimephales promelas | reverse complement strand
AAAACACTATTGAATCTACAGCGTCAACAGATAGCAAGCCCAGTGTAGTCCAATTACAGAACAAATTACTCACACGATCAATTGATTTTGAACTGAAACCATACAGTGCAAACCAGTGTAGTATGATTCCTGACCGAACGACTCCAATAAAAAATTTACAATGCAGTTTAGTACAATCTCTAAAAACAAAAGGACTCTAATAAGTCAGGTCTATTTAATGTATCAAACCAACGACACAACTACAGTATACTGATCAGAGTAGTACCTGACTGGTTGCTCATATGACAATGTGCAGTTAAAATACATATGTGTTTACACATAAAATACATTATGTGTATATTCTCATTAGTATTTTATAAATATTAATAAAAAAATAGTTAAACAGTTTGTTTTTAGTATATATACTTAAGAACAATTATTGGACTGCATTTATTCTGCCTCTTAAAAAGATGACAAGAATTGTTTTAAATGAATTATTACTTAAATTATTTAATAATTTGGCTATGAATTTTTTTCTAAAATATTTAATCCTTAAAAATACTTAAAAAGAACTGTTAATTGACCTTTCAGCAATCAGAACATGAACCAGATCCTTTAAATTCTTCTGCCAAATAGGAAATCTGCCCAGGATTCAACAGATCCAGCAGAGCAGGGACCATCACTGATCTGGGAAGTTCAGAACAAGATGTCATTTCTCAAAAATACATTGCAAACATTCCACGTAATTCCCCACAAACTAGCCACTAGCAGTCAGCTGGTCGTATGGCACATGGTTTCTCTATCGTAGAGGTGTTAGATTCTAAACTGTAATTCTAGAAGGAAAAAATGCTTCTTTCCATTCAAGCTTTTAACATGCTAAATTCACACTCCCTGTATAAAAGTGCACTCTATCCATCCAGTAATGTCTTTCATGTAGAGGACACTTCTTTGTGTCAGATCACTGGTATGGCAAAATAGAAAGATATTAAAAGAATCAACCCATGGGAGAAACAACACACAGGAGCAAAAATAAATAAATAAATACATTTTTAAAAAAGAAGAGGGAAAAAACAAAACGACAAAGTCATTTGTGACCTAAACGATCACTTTGGTGTTCAAAATTAAATTGGCAGGAAACTGAAAAATGTTGTATTAGTGCAAACTAAAAAAATATATCTTGTGAATATTTGACGTATAATGTACTACAAAATGCTGTGAGATCTCTGCTAATGTTACACACTCACCTGTATGTTAGTGTTCTTAACACCCACTGAATGTGCAAAATAAACGTGATACACAAGTGAATATCTCCCTCTAATATGTTTTCACTCTTTTCACTATATATTTTCTTGAGATGGTGATTTAAAATCTGTTGAACTAGTTCTGTTGAACTAAAAAGAAGATATTTTGAAGAATGCTGACAACCAAACAGTTGATTGGCCGCATTGAAAAAAAAAAAATACTGGGCCCATCAATTGTCTGGTTACCAACATTCTTCAAAATATCTTCTTTTTAGTTCAACGGAAGGACACTCATACGGATTTGACTTTTAAAGACTCTTAAAGAAAATGAATGGCATTAAAACTAAACCAAAGCAAATATCTGCGGCGTGAGCAGTGATGTCAATTAAAATGAAATTAAATAAAAGGTTTATTTATTTAAGGTTTTTTAATTAAGTTTATTTCATTTCCTCTTGGAATTTTAATAATAGTATCTTCTTTTGCTACAAAACCTTCATGGAAAGTCTGAGAAATTCCCAGGCTGAAATTGTCAATTGATTGTCTACACTTATTAAAAGGTCCAGTTTGAACCTGAATAACTTTTTTAGATGGGAATTGAGACACATGGATATTGAGACAAAGGAGGGGTGATAAAAGTACTTAAAGGTGCTATATGTATTTTTAGCGGCCTCTGTCGGTCACGTAAACCAATTTTTACGAAAGCGCTCGTGCTCTTGCGCGTGCTTGAACACAAGAGTGGCCATGTACCTCATGGTACACGGCCGCACTGAGACTTTCAACACACCGGAGAAAGCATCACACAACCTGCTGGAAACTCATGTAAACTCCCACCTCGACGTTACAATAATAGGCTACTATCAGCTTGACGTTGAACTAATGCTTCATGCTCGCATGATAACGGTACATTGACTGCATTTAACCGTCATGTGGTGTTATCCTTTTTTACAGTCTATGGGTGATATCTAGCATAAGGCATTTGACTATTTGTGTATCTTTCACAATCAGGCAGCAATGTCAACATAGATGAATGTAGAATATGATAACGAAAACGGTTAGTGAACTAGACAGAACAATTTCAGTGTAACAGTAAGATCATCTTCAACTTTGCAATGGCGAACTGACTGCTAAGAGCTTGAGTGATCTTTTTTTCAAAAGAAAACCAAGTTTTTCATTGGTTTGGAAAGCCAGTGTAATATATACTTGGAGCAGGCATGGGGAAATGTATCGGAGTTAAAAGTCACCTTTGTCTTAAATATTGTAGTGGAGTAAGAGTGATAGGAAATGAAAAATAAAACATACTCAACAAGTCAAGTACAGATCCCATATTATATTTACTTCGTTACTGGATATGAGAACACATTAGTCTCCAAAGAGAGCCTTTGTGAAGGATTTCAATAATGACATGGCAATGTGAGATGACCTTAATGTACCTCATCTCCAAAGAAAGATTTTCTTAGAAGAAACCTCAAGCTTTTGGTATAGTCCATTCCTCGTCATTCAATTTCTGAATCAGAACAGGAATGCTGATATAAAGGGGACTGAACACCCATTAAACTTTTGAACTGTGACATTAAAATTATAACTGGCTAGACATATTTGACTAGACTGTATGTACACAGCAGACATATTCTAGTTTAGGAAACCGAATTTCATACATTTATACAACTCTACTTGTCTGTTGATTACAATGATGATTTGCACTGTAACACAAGACTGTCTTTGTCACTGTTAGGTAAACCAATAAACTGGCAAACAACACCATAGAAACATTTTTGACATGCGTGGACTGGCCGCACCCTAAACGAGGGGCATCACATGCACCAACCATGAAAAATTACAAAATCATCCAACAAAACCCTGATTTCAGACACTGCAGACAAGGACTGAGACCTAATAGAAAGGGCAAGCCTAGTGGGTTTGTGAAAAATATCTATAAAAGATATATTTTTATTTCTAAATTGTACTACTACTACATTTTACCATCTCAAAGGAACGCTCAACTATCTTAAAGGTAAGAGAACTGTTTCTGATTTGACAGTTTTTGCTGTCTGCTTGAAAATAACTAAAAGCATGAGAAACGCACAATGTCTAGTCACACAACTGACTTTTAGAAATGGGTTCATTTGTTTAAACATAACGGTTTAAATATAGCAGATGGTAATGTGTATTTTAAAATGGAAAATACCATGCATATTGTATATCATCCATCCATAATGGCCCAAAATAATATATTTATTATTTTTTATAACATAATTTAAGGAACATTTTTTTGTCATAACTATTGCTGATGTTCAAAAAGTATTTGAGAGAAGTTGATTATTTTTGGTTTACTGTAATTGTCAGCAAAGACACGTGTCTAACCAGGGATCAGCTACCCATGCATCATATTTATTAGATAATGAAATGCAAATAAGACTGTTTCAAATTCAAATTCACACAAGCTTTACAATTACGGATTTTATCTAAAAATTATTTTTCAACCTATTTTACTCACTATTTAATCCAGCACAAAAGATCCATTTTATTAAGGCAGATTATAAACATGTTCTTTATTGTGATTTTTGTCATTAATGTAATTTTTAATTCAGATTCGATTTTGTTTTTTTGCAGCTGCAGTGCTGGTTCCACTGGGATCTGTAAGAGTGGCCTCTCTGTGCAGTAAGTGAATCTGATTAGAAACAGGCCTGTGAGAATGCTTTGATCAGATCTGACACAGTTGGATTTTATTCCATGAGATAACATTCTGAAAAAACCCTTTGATCGGTGGATTTCATTTGATCTAAAGATATGTTCGAGATACTTCAAAAACATTTTGATTTAAAAAGCCTGTTTTTGGATGATTCCATTGGTTTTGGTCGGAGGTCAGAATGTGGCAGCGGTGATCAAATGACAGCTTCTAAACCAACCTTCTCACAACATTATTCACCACGGGAAGGTTTTTTGGCCATTATTTAACAGTATTTCACCACAATAATTACTGATGTCACATGACACTGTTTCACTGTTTGAATGCGTCACTTTTGACCTGTGTGGTTAGAAAGCTTAATAAAATTTCCACAGCGAGGTTGTGTCAAACATAGACTAGTATTGTCATGTGACATCATCTGACTTGGCATGGGCAGGTCAAATGAATAAATACAGATCAGTATTGACGTAGTTGAAATTAAATGATGCCGTCAGATGTCAGAAGAATGTGCCTACTGTTTGGTATTAATACGCTGATATTTGAATCTATATTCACCCATCTACTCAACTCAGTAAAAATGAAGAAATTAAATTAATAGAAACTCTAATAAGACCATTGAATGTTTTATGTTCTCTGCTCTGCCTCAACAGTGCAAAGCAGACATGTCCAGAACAAGAAACAGTGAGGTGAGCTTTCTTGCCTTGTCACTCTACACTAGTGATGCATTAAATAGCGTTTAACAGGACGAATCAAGTGTTAAGTGTGTTATATGTACCGGGCTGTGAAGCGTTGTATATGACAAACCTATATCCAGCTTTTATTTGGGCTGAATGTTTTTAATTTTGTATCTTGTATGTGGAATTGGGAAGTTGCAGTGACAGTAACAGGGGCATTAAATACATTTAAGTTTGAATAAGGTAAAGGTGTTTAGGACAGCTATTAAGGAAATGCAATTTTGCAAAAGAAATAACTTTTTCTTAAAAGAAATATTCAATTAAAAGCAGCCTACTTCAGTGTAATATGATGTTAATATGATATGATGACATTACCATAATATGATAATATCATCACTCTTAACACTGAGTATTTGAATAATTGTAATGTGTCGATTGGGTGCTAGTCGAGTGTGGATATCTAAAACAGTGAAAATCATAGGTAAGGGTGGATGATTTATTTTTAGCTGCAGATTCGGGTGACATTAGTAATTAGTAATTCATCACTGCCATGTTCAATAAGACACTGACTTGCCTCTCCAGGGGAATGTGCTGAAGCGTGTGGCAAAACTGCCTCTCATCAGCTCAGTGCTGCAGCAGGCCTCTTCCGTCTACATGGGCGTGAAAGGTCGTTATCCCCTGCTCGGGTTTGTGGGAGGGGTAGCAGAGCTGGGTGTCCGCAGCGCATCCACAGCAGCTCTGGAACAAGCAGCACCTCTGCTACTGAACCTAGAATCAGAAAGTGAGTCCCACATGTTAATATATGGTATCTCTAACACTGAAATGGCATGAATACTTTTTTCAAAATTTTCAAAATCAAAATGCTCATAAGTATAGACATGACTGGACAAAAGAAACAGATGTACTGCTAAAACATAATTTAACATGCAAGTCTAAGAACAATAAAGTGAATTAATTGTATGTGGGCCTTTGCAGTTGAGGCGGTGAACAGTTTTGCACTGGTGGGTTTGGAGCAACTTGAGAAGTTTTTCCCTATCCTCCAACAGCCCACAGATGAGGTGAGTGTGTGAGAGTCCAAGAAAGAAGAGTGTACATTTTGTGTGGCACTTTCCATATCTTGAAAGTTTGGTAAAAGCCGACCAATTTATTTTAAATATCAAAATTAGTTGAGTTTTAAAATATTTAAATTAAAATTATTATAATTATTCCATTATTTTAATATTTTTTGTATTTTTTTTTACTTAAATAAAATAATAAATTAGTAAAAATTAGCTAAATTAAATACTTTTAAATTATGATTATGTTATTTCTTAAAGGGATACTTCACCTCTGGAAAGATGAATGTGTATTTAAAATGGGTCATTTATGTAGAAGAAAAGTGAAATTATTTTTGAATTTGGAGCTTTCTAGACTGAGAAAAGCCAGAAAATGTATTTTTGGCTTACATAAGCCAAAGGGCTGATGGTGATGGTTTATGTTTTACAACAGATTTTTTTGTTTTGTTTGTTTGTTTGTTTTGTTTTTTCAACAAAACATCTGGGCTTGAATTAGACATATGGAGCACATCTTCAAATAAAGTGATTTAAGAAACAGAAGGTTATAGTTGATTATGAGCAGTCAGACTCAGAATATGTCTACTGATATTGAAAGAAAGGGATACAATATGCAGAACTTTATTTGAAACCGTCGCGTGGTATTATAACACATCACATGACAGCATTTGTTTGGGTTTTTTTTAAGATAAAAAAAAACATTTTTGTTATTTATTTGACACGTAAACCAATATGGATAATTAATCACAGTAGGCCTAACGTTAGTTACTTGTTTCATTAATGTTCTGCTGTATGGTTACTAGTTCAGAATGACTTTTCGCGCACTTTAGGTTAACGTTACTGAAAGACCACTTGAAACGGCATAATAAAAGAAAACGATTTAAATGTAGTACATTACTGTGTATAAAATTAACTTCTTACCTACCTTACTAAGATTCAGTAAGACAAAAGTAACTTTAGCTATGTATTTGTGGCTATTTCTGTTTTAATGTGTCTTTGTTTGGCTTCTGTGCTGTCCCGTATCTAACCTGTTATCTCGATGGGGTTTTTTTTTCTGACCCAATACTCTCTTGGTGCTCTCCTGCCTGTCTTCTCTCCTTTTAGGTGGTTGCTAATTTAAAGGACGCTTTCTTCTCGAGGCTGGATGGTGCGCAGTCTCGAGTAAACGATGAGCTAGACAGGGCCGTGAACAGGTGGGATGAAGTGGTAGAGCTCAGCTGGCGTCTCCTGGCGGAAGCTCAGGATTCAGCACCGGGGCGCGTGATCACCGCTGGCCTGGATGAGCTCATCACTCAGTCAGAGGCAGCAGTGGCGTACTATCTACCTCTGCCACCCACGCTGCGTAAGAAAGTGTGATACGGAGTCATCTGAACTGAGACGGGAGACTATTTTATCTGAAATTTTCATGAAATAACATTTTAGAGAAGGTTTACCATTTATTTCATGCGTACACAAAATGTAACCACAAGGGGGCGCAATTAGTCTTATATTTTGTGTTAAAGTACTTTATCACAAGTAAAGAGCCATTAATCTCATCATCAGAATAAAACTGCAATAAAGTCAAATTTTGTAACTTATTTATATTGTTTAGTTATATACATTTTTATATTTAAAAAAAAATACATAATTTTTCCCTGAACCTTTATCATGGACCCCCTCGCATCCCCATTGAGGCACCCTGGCAGTCCCTGGACCACAATTTGAAAACCCTTGCTTTAGCACCATCTTACTTTCAGAGGGATACAGAGAATATACATAATATTTCATCAAATTAGCTTTTTTTTAATTAAGCTCAGAGAGTTCAGTATTAGACTAAGCAGAGCCTTTCAGTTGAAATCTGAATATTGGTGGTTGCATTAAAATCACAAGCACTTTGTCTCATCTTGCAGGTCATGAGTGGGAGAGAAGAGTGCAAAGCTATGAAGATGAGGATGATGATGATGAAGAAGAAGAGCCTCGGATGTGGACGCGGATCCGTAGCCTGTTGTTTTGCCTGTACCTTCAGCTGTACCACAGACTGATGAAACTGAGAGAAAGAGTGGACATTGTTTTGCAGATGCTGGGGACAGCTGCTGAAACGGTAGGCCTGGCCCATGTACAGAAATAATTCATCACTAAATCTTTGACCTTATCTTACCTAAAAGTTCTGTTCAGTGACTCTCACGCCATACTAACTGCTTCTCAGTGGCTCCGAATAACATTCAGGTATCAGTTTCTGAAATATGTCACACTGATAATGGGGAACCCAGCTTGTTGTATTCATATTCCAATTTATCAATATTCGTACTTTAATCTAAATGTTTTCAGTTGGCTATCCAACACAGAAGTATAAAAAAAAGACTTTGGCCCTTCAAAAGAGACCGGGATTATTATAGTTAACTAAAACTAAAACCATAAAACCATTTTTGTTTCTTGAAATAAAATAAACATTAACTGAAATAAAATAAAATGTACAGAAATGTATTTTATTTCAGCCAGTTGCCAAGAAACCATTTAGTTTAACTTGATGTTCTGAAATAACAACTGTAAAACTAACTGAAATAAAGATTAAAAGAAATAAAGAAAATAGAAATGTTGACTTTTTTGAAATGCTTCAACTAAAATTAAAATGAAAACAGAAAAGAAAAACTAATTCAAATTATTAATAAAAAAATTTATAAACTATAATAGCACCTCAATGATACTAAAATAAGACTGAAAGAGACCCAAGATGTGAGTCTCAACAATACACACTGACAGGATGATATCAACAGGGAGTGCCTCATCAAAATGTCCTCAAACTATAGGCTATCCATTCCACTCTTCTTTGAGTATGAAGTTAAAATAGACACGCTACGTGCTGCTTTAACATGCTGCAGTCATTCACGCTGCCCTGCCACCCTCAGGGCTTCCTGTCTAGTCTGCAGACTCACCCTAACTCGCATATAAAATCACAGCAATTACTTGTTCTAAATTATGACCCCTGAGACACATTCAAGCGGGAAAGGACATGGGGAAGGCAGAGAAGCTGTATTACAACATGAGCTGAAACATTGTATATGAGCTTTTTCATACAGTACAACACTGATTACACAGAATTTATTTATGTATTATTTTACATTCATGCTTCTAGTCACTTAGCAGTGGAGTAGATTTATTACCTCAGATTTTGTCGTATAGTCACTCATTTGTACACTTCTTCATTTTAAAGTTAGTGTTTAGGCTTAGATAGAGACTTTATCATCAGACTTCATCATTTTATAGTCCAGTACACTATGGAGTCTTTTAGTGAGTCGTAATGACTATAAAAATAAATGATGGAATGTGTCTGTTTGCATAAAAGGAAGGCAGTTTTGTTGTCCCCCTACAAATCAAGGCTGAAATCAAGAAGTCAAGCAGCAGTGCTTTTGATCGGAGTGCTTGTTTAGAAAAAGGATGGTCATGATTGAGCTGAAAACCCTGTGGGACCTAATGCTACGTGCCGTTTGGCAGTCACTGCATGTGACTTGAACACCCACTAACCCATGAGGAGATTTGGAGATAGGGAACAAATATACTTCTAGTTTTATATGCCTTCAATTGGTCGAAAGTGACAGTAATTTTACTTTACATTGTTCTAAAATTTTCATTTTAAATAAATGCTATATTTTTAAACTTTCTATTCATCAAAGAATTCTGAAAAAAATTATCCACAGTTGCCACAAAAAAATATTAGGCAGCACCACTGTAGAAAACCAGAATCATTTCTGAAGGATCACGTGGGATCACAAGGAAAATATAAAACCGTTTTAAAATATAAAACCGTTATTTAAAATTGTAATAATAATTCACAATATGAAACTTTTTTTTCCTGTATCTTTAATCAAAAGAATAGAACCAGTGCCATTTCTGAAGCATAGAGTGCACCACAGCTCTGCAAAATTGTATTTGTTCTCATGTCTATAGAGACTCCAGAGACACTCTACCTCAACTGACCTGTTAGAGACACATGGCCTATCTCAGACATGTTTTGAATGAGTTGACGAGTTTGTGTACTGAGGATCAAGGGGCCAAGGTGGAGTATTGTCTGCTGCACATGCAGGGTCCTTCTGTGCTTTCCCAGCAGTAGGGTGGTGGGTAATTGGACCTGAGAGCACGAAAGCTCCAGTGCACCGTGTTCAAAAGAGTCTTCATTAACAAACTCTAAAAGACGCCCCAGAGAGCCTGGGCTGCAATAATGTGAGTGACAGACTGTGTTCTACCGGGAGTGATGCTGAGCTGTCAGAGACACATACAACAGTGAGACTTGGCAGCATAATCTCCTACAATAACTCACGTGTTGGTCACGGGCTGTGCAGTGGACCGGCGGTGAGGTGTTGGCCCAAAGACAATGGGAATTGAGAACACAGAGAGGACCTTTAAATTTGCCTGACCCACTTTATCCTTCACCTAAATTAACCACCAATATATGGAGATTCCTGCTGCCAAATCAGTACTGTTTGTGACTGTGTCTGCTGGGCCAGTTCTTTTGCACTCACGTTGGCTGGGGTCAGATGAAGCTCCACGTGAGAGTTTGGCTGCTTGTGGCATGGTGGTCTGTGCTGTGGTAATAAACCAGACTTGAGTACGATTTCCCTGTTCCCTGTGAAATCTTTTTATTATTCAAAACATTTGATTTGTTTACTTGTCACAAGTTTTTACACAAACGCTGCCAGACAAACTAAATTATATTGTAGTGGTTTTAATATTAGTAATTCAAATCTTTTGAATCCATTCGTCAAACGATTTCTGCAAGTTACTTTGTTACACCAGTAGTAGGTAGCAACAAGTGAGTCACTGAATCATTTAAATGATTAATCTGAGTCATATCATCCTTATTAGCATGTCTACAATTCTACTAGATTACATGATGTCAACTACAAGGCTTTTTTCCCCCCTTACATTAATTTAAGTATAGTATATTCATCAATCATTTTTACACATAATTCTTTCTGCCCTACAAATATGATTTGTTCCCTCAAAAGATTCATTCACTTAAAAGATTTGTTCAAAACACTGATTTGTTCACAAACTAAACAGCAATTCTATACTAAAGCATGGTGTCCATGGGAACAGTTAAACAAGGTCAAATGAAACGAGACGAAGAATAAAAAGCAAAAAAAGGACATTTAAAAATAGGACATGATGAAATGAAATGATTTAGGATAACAGGTCTGAAGGAATGTTGGACTGTTGCATCGTTAGTCTGATAAAGTTTAATTAACCCCAACTGTGACAGTCAATACCGGTTTTCACAGCAATTGCAGTTTCTGTTGTTTGTTGATTTATTTGCACAGAGCAGGGAGTGTATCCCGCAAAAGCCCATTCACATTCCTTCAGGCATTATGTTGGTATGTGAATAGAGTCATTACTGCTACTTGATCAAACCATTAGGCCCCGTTTCCAGGCCACTAGGTTTAGCAATAAAAACGTGACTGAATTAAAGTTCTGTGTATTCCTCAGGCCTGCCACATTCGCTTTTAAATATCAGTTTCATGTCTATCATTGTCACTGGTTTCCTAATTATGTATTGTCTGTAATTTGTCATGCTCAGGTGGGTCTTACACAGTTGATGCAGATGTTGGAGTCCCTGCTGCAGCTGCTTCTGTCTTTTTACACGTCTCAGGTGCATCGTGGGGAGGAGCTGCGTTCTCTGCTTGTAGCTCAGCTCACATCAGGTATACAGGCACTGAAAGTTTTGCCCCCTGTACAACAGATACTGGCTTTACCTACTCAGGTACGCACTATCATGAACGACCTACAGGAACTGGGACAGATTCTCATACAGCTGCTCATCAACACCACTCCCCTCTATGACCTGGTGAGAACACACACACACACACACACACACAAATGCAACATTCTGGAACCAGTTCTAATGGGCAAATTCTATTTATAAACCATACAAGTAGATGCTGAACACTCTAGAATCAAGTTATGAAGCTAATTCAAAGTCAGATTAATCAGTCTGAACATCAAATTCGTATTTATTTTTCACCCTAGTGAAAAATAAATGTATAAAAATGTATCTGAAATATGTTTATTTTATAAATACAGGTATTTTAAATAAATTTTGGTATAGGTTTTATTTCAGTGTACTACTGATAGGATAAACAAAGCTAAATATGTCACTCTATGTTCCCATAAAAACTACTGGCCCATGAAACAGTACATGGCCTGGTTTATTTTCTCTCTATGTTACTGTGCTTCTTGTTAAATGTTTTTTTTTAGCACAGTATCCAATTGAAAATCAGGTACATAAGGTTTTCAGGCCATTATACAGCTTAATTAAACTTCAATCACACACGCAGGGGCAGATTATCTAATAAGTTCCTATGTCAAAATATTTGGTCTCTGAAACGAGTCACGATAAAGCAGCTCAAAACGTTAAACGCCATGTTTGTTCAGCAAATGCACTTTTGTTAACACTATCGGGCATGGTTTAGAGGTGGGATGTTATTTCCAGCGAGAGGCACTAAAAGGGCCTTTTTTCCAATAAGCCTTGCCTGATTAAATTGTTGGACAAAGATTTCAAAAGAATCGAAAGTATCAGAGTCTTAGCTTACGACTCTGCCGTCTCTTTTCTCTCAGATGAAACAGGTTTCTGATCTGGATGCAGAAAACAACCCAACTCCAGATGAACTTTCTGAGAGTCCCTCCAGCCGTGCCTTTGCGAACAGCCTCTTCCTCAAAGCCATGGACGGTCGTCCACGTCGCCGCAGAAGCCTTTATGCCCGTTCCCGTGGTGGGTCCAACAGCGGGCTTCCAACAAGCCCGGCTCTCTCTCCGACTCCTACCCCAGTCCCAGCAAATGGCAGAAAAGGCAGTTTGAAGCTAGATTCCCAGCCCTCGGGCCCTCCAGAACTTGACACACTGGCTGTGCCCTCTACCGATATGATCCGCCGCCGTTCCTCTACCACCGAGGTCCTGCTGGCGCCCATTATGCAGTTAGTATCACAGAGCCAACGAGCGTTTGAGTTTCTGAGCTCTGGCCCTTCATCTGAAGATCAGGTCATACCTATGGTGGAAACCACAGAACATTAGGCTCCACTTTTCTCATACATTAAACCAAAATGCAATCATAGATCATTCAAACACAGATTGCTGCAGCCCACAGGCTATTATGGATAATAGAGTAAACATAGCTTCAAACAATCCATACAGTGACTTCTCTAGTAGGCCTATACAAAAACAAAGCTTGTTGGTGGAGACAGTGCAGTTACAAGCTAACTTTTAAATAAAATCATTAGGCCAGCATTCAGTATGTGCTGACAGTTTAAAAGCTAAATAAAGCACACTCTCTTGCTCTCTGCAGTGCCGTTGAATGCCTGATTATAGTAGTTAAGACAAAGGAATAACTCAACAGATTAGTTGAAATGATCATTTTTCTATATATTATAATTGTTAGCATGTAACACAACATTTTGTTTAGACTAAATAAATGCACTTGTATTCCTAAGATTCCTTTTTTTAGTTCTTATACACACTATAAGCAATGTTTAATCTATAGACTGTCTTAGTGAAATGACTGGTAGTTAGATGAATGGAGTGAGTGGAACAGGACGGCACAAGGATTCTAGTCAGTTGGAAATTAACTATTTGGAAATGCATTTGACTCAAAGCCCAAAGTCATGTGTGTTCAATTGAGAGGAGAGGATAAAATGACACGGTTAATGTTACTTTGATTCTTTATGGGTTGTTTTATGTTTTAACATTAAGGATGTGTTGTTAAAGATAAAGTGAACTGTGTTATACATAGACAGGCATGGAATGGTGTTAAATAACTAAGTGGACATTTATAGCTAAAATCCTAACAGCCTTTAGTGCTTTTTTTCTTGTAACAAATACAATAATGACTCTTAATGTAATAAAACATTTTGTAAAATGTTATTGATGTTTCGAGTACTATTTGAGCAGAGAATGAAAGGCTTGTTGTACAACAAAGGTAAATGGTTTTTCCTTTATTGAAATCGAACATTGAAATACAAGCAATATAAACATCTCAAAAAGGTCTTGAACTAAAAACACCATGTACTTTTTATACAAAAATGAAAGATTCAAGTAAATACAGGGCAATTACACACTGTAAAAATTATTGCTGTGATTATTTATCACAACTTAACATTTAACAGTAAAATAAGAAATGAGTCGTTTCAACTTAAATTAGGTGTTCCTGTTACTAAAGTTTAGTTGAATATTTTAAGTTGCTATAACTAATTACAGCAACATTGTTTACAGTGCATGAACAGACACTCTTCATATCTCACTCTTCAGTCTTAGATCGTTCACAACATGAAAAATAATTATAACTATATTGGCGTACACACCAAGGCATGGTAAAGTTCTGCCACTTTAAATGCTCAAGCTCTTCAGATGGATTCTGATTGGCTGTCCATATTTTAAGCGTTTATCAGCAAGAAAAAAACATTCCGAAAATGATTCCGATTATATTGTTTTCGTTATAATTGCGTTTTAGACTTTGCTATTCTCATGGAATTAGAATGATAATTAAAACTTTATAGTTACAACTATTCTATATCCTTGGTGTGAACGTGCCGTACATCGAATAACATTTATAGTCCCACCTACCTCAAAGAAACTACACAGAAAACAATGTTCTGAACATTACAATATATACATAAAATGTATATTATACACATTTTACATAGCCTCCTCAAAATTACCACATTTAATCATTCGCATCTAAATGTCAAGTGGAGATTCAAAAGAGGAAAATACAGAGAGGATAAAGTCCAACTCTATATTTTAGGCATCTAAGATCCAGAGCAGAAGACCATTTGAATTCATCTACATCATCTTTTCAGAGCTGAAGGGTCATCGACTACAATCGATCCGGACTGTCTCTCGGTTCAAATCAATACCCTGCTGTGACCAACTTAAATCAAGGCCCAGGACCACTTTTCATCAGAACTTCTTGTATCATCTTGCTGTTACAAACTTAATCTACCTTTCTTCACCATAAAGCTGGGCTCTAAACTTTTAACATGCCATCATCTCATTCTTTAGCTTTCCACCGTCCATGTAGCCTAAAAGGCGAAAGGGGATCCCCCCTTCGATTCCGAAAACCTATTGGCCGAGGGTCTTCTTAGCTGTTTAGACGCTAGGCTGCCAGAGGCCTCATATCTTCAACATACCCCAACTCAGTTCTTTACTCCCATTTCTTTCCAAACACTGCGGACACACTTCTGACTATGCCCTTGATTCCGGCCATCCCCTTTTTCAGTGCTCTGGACTCCTTAATGAGATCCAGTATTTCATGAAAGACCAGAAGCACGCCGTGGTAGGTTTCAGCTGCGGAGATCTCGAAGAAGCCACAGTCTGCGGAGAGGGCGAAGAGTCTGCCCTCCTCGCTCGACACGGCTCTCTGGTGCAGCAGGTCTCGCTTGTTCCCTACAATGATGATCGGTGCAGATGCGGACAGCTTCCTAGTCTGGCGGATGAGCTGCACCTGTTGCCGGACCACCTCAAAGCTGGAGCGGTCACAGATGCTGTAGACCAGGATCACGCCGTCTGCCCACTGAAGCTGCTTGTCACTGATGGATTCAGTTGTTTCGCAGCTCTGGAGGAGAGAGAATTCAAAGATTAAATCACTTAACCTCACCTAGAAAACATGATCCCAAAAACCTCCATGAATGCATAAAAGTTGTTAAAATGGCCCGAATTGGATTTAAGTTCTTTCATCAGGGATTTTTTTTTTTTTTGGTATTTACAGAACAATTAAATATGACAAAAATGTATAATCATGTTTACTTCCCACAATATATATACAGTAAAAAAAATCCATTGATTATTATACTTTTCCATAATTTTCCAATTCACAGGTACAATTTTAATAGTTGATCAAATGAATTTCAAGCATTTAAGCACCTTAAAAAGTTCATTAGAAATATTCATTTAGTCATAAACTTTACTTGTAGATTATGAATATTTTCATATTTATGATATTTATATATTTTGAATATGATAATTATGATAATAAAGAGCACACCACACAAGTAAACTAAGTAGATAAACTTAACATTTTACAAACATTTTTTTCTAAACACATACCATGAAATTGACAGCCACTATATATATGAAAAACATACTTAAAAACTATAGAAATATAAGATACAGACCTATTAGTCTTACAATCTAAAATTATGCAATATTTTTGACAAATCTATAGTGAGATAAGGATTTATTATTGACTATTGTTGACTTATCCTTTGATAATAACAATTTGACCCCTTAAAGGGATACTTCCCCTTATAGGGATTTTTTTGGAAATGGGCTTATTTTACCAGTATCCCTTTGGAGTATCCCTTTAATGAATTCCCAACACAATTTGACCCCTTTATGTATTGCCAACAATGCATTTTATATTGATTCAAAAGCAAAAAATCTCAAACAAAATATGCAACATACCTGTGGATACAGAGAGTCCCAAATATTTAAGGATATTTCTCGCCCATCTGTTTTATCAATATGATTGTATATTGATTCTGAAAGAGAGCATAGTGAAATTAAAGACTGCTATTTTATAAATAACATAATTTATTTGTTCATTATCAATGGCATTATAATAAATCTTATTTGACGTACCAATATCGCCATATTCTCCGATGAATCTTCTGGTGAGAAATCGCACAGTGAGGGCTGCAAACAAGTTATAATAAATGATTATTCGTAGGCTTAACAAAACAGACCAGACCATATATACATGACAGAAATGTATGTATGCAAGAAAGCCAAGTTCAGTTTTGTGCTCACCTGACTTCCCAACATTTTCTGCTCCAAGGAGCAAAACATTCGCCTCTACTTTGTGATGATTTCCATCCATCGCTTTACTAACGTTACCCAACTGAGGACTCGGTTTGACCAGAACAACCATTTCACCTTTGAATGTCTTGAGTGTTGAGTGTGGGCTTTGCATGCCACTTCAACTATACATACATAAAACAGTGGGTGGGGCTTATGGAAGTTGAGTCGATTTAAACCAATCCGAGAACAGTGCATCTTTTCGCATCAGCAAACCACCAAAGATTGTCATGTAGCGCCAGGATAATTAGATATTTACAACTAGTGTTTACTCTTTCACCCAACTCAAATAATACTGCCCTCGAACATTTCCCTAAAGAGAGCTTCTGCTTGTTTTGTTCGCACTCTCACAGAGCTAAACACAAGATTTGAAACCCCTTTAGGATAAAACTGTTTACTATTATATCACAAACTTTTTTATATTAAATTTGACCGTTTAAACTTTTGTTATTAGATTTTATTTACTTTGAACAAAATTTCAAACTTTTGCCTACTCATGTCCCAGATCTCCTTCCATTATAAAAAAATATTTGATATTTAAAATATGATAATTTAAACAAAGGGTTGAATTTCAATGTGATAATTCAATATGCTCTCTGATCTCACATGCTGATTTTACATTACATTATTGCAGCTGTTGAATTGTTCCGCTGTGTTTGATAGAGGGTTGTTTTGTATCCATGTATGATAATGGCATGCTTCCTAATTATACCTGGGTTTTATTTCTGTTTTTCAAAAATCGTAGTAATTTTTAGAAAATAAAGCCACTTCAATCGACCCTGTATCTGCAATCGACCGAGGAAAGGGTCCTCGCGCCCTCTGCTGGCATCACAGCTGCGTAACAACATTGAACTATAATGTTTATAATAGCAACCCCCCATAAGCAGTGAAAGAATGTGGCCTTAAATTAAATTAAAAAAAATCTGTTTGATAGACATTTTACTTCAAGGCAAAGGTAAATAAACAAACTACAGTACTACAATAAATAGAGAGTTATATAAATGTGTGGTTTCAAAAGCAATGACGTGGACACTTCAATGTTCACCAGCTGTAGTGTTCCCACAGCCATCTCTCTCCTTGCCTTTATCAGCGCAGGATTTCTTTGGTGTTATACCACAGTTTTCCATGAAAAACTCCCGCATGCGTTTCAAAGTGTTTCTGTGCTTCTCTTTTTGAGTCTCTGTCTCTGAAGAACTTCTTGGATCCTCACTGCTTGAGTATTTCAGGAGAGAAGCATGAAGGCTCTTCCCAAAAGTTTCATTCAGCCGTTGCTGGAAAGATTCTTGAAGTTTGACGATCATGTTTTTCCTCTGTATAAATAACCAAAATAGCACATCACTATTTTATAACAATCAATTCAATGATTAAAAGGTATACATCAGTATTTCAGCTAAAGTTTTAAACTATAGAGAAGAAGCTTGCCAGTTAAATTACACATGAATGTGATAAGATGAATGGCAGCGGTTTACCTCTGATTTCATCATCAAGATGTCAAAAAGAGTCCAAATATCTGACACCAGTTCAGCAGCAGTCCGATAAGGAGGCTTCCTTGTCCCCAGGATTCGGCCGAGTATAATATCGAATTCTGCGGTTTTTGAGTGAGTCTTTAAAAACAAAGCACAAAGATTTGCTTTGTCTGTTTGCCCGGATCTATTAATTTATTCAAAAATACATCCAAATACAATTTGCACATACAATGACTCTGTATTACACCTTTATTATGATGAGCACGAAGAAAGAATATATAAATATTAAAGGGTTAGTTCACCCAAAAAAAATGAAAATTCTGTCAGTATTTACTCACCCTCATGTTGTTCCAAACCTCTATTTTGTTTATTTGTTCTGCTGAACACAAAGGAAGATATTTGGAAGAATGTTTTAATCGAACAGATCTCATTCCCATAGTATCCTACTATGGTAGTCCTATTAAAACATTCTTCCAAATATCTTCCTTTGTGTTCAGCAGAACAAATAAACACATAGAGGTTTGGAACAACATGAGGGTGAGTAAAAACTGACAGAATTTTCATTTTTGGGGGAACTAACCCTTTAAATAAATAGTAATGACATGACTTCAAAGAAACCCATTATGTGTAGTTTGGCAAAATATTTTATTATTAAGTATTAGAAAAAATAAGCAGTATACATAGTATATATATATATATATATATATATATATATACACATATACATATACACACACACGCACACACACACATGCATAACCGGTCAAAAAAAAACAGCAATATTGTGAAATATTAATACGATTTAAATTAATCTACTCAATTCAAGCTGAATTGTCATCAGCAATTACTCCAGTCTTCAGTCACATGATCCTTCAGAAATCATTCTAATGTGCTGATTTATTATCAATGTTGGAAACAATTGTTCTGCTTAATATTTTTGTTTTACCTGTGATAGTTTTTTCAGGATTCTTTGATGAATAAAAAGTTTAAAAAGAACAGCATTTTTTAAAAATAGAAATATTTTGTAACAATAAACACAACTGGATAGTAATTTATTCTTTCTTTTTTTGGAAGAAATTGCTTTAATTCAAAGAAAATGCTTTAATTCAGCAAGGATGTGCTAAATTGATAAAAAGTGAAACATGTTTTCTAACAATATAAATTACTATTTATTACTATTTAGAATAAATGCTGTTATTTTTAACTTGGTATACTTTTTATAAATGTGGTACAAACTGAATCACGTGGTGAGACAAATAATGAAACATGCACGAAAAAAAAAGGAAATAAGACTGACATGACTGTGTGTCAAAGTCAGAAAGTCTATTAATATCTGTTAGCTGAAACCATGATCCTTGGTGATTCATGTAGAGCAAGTCAATGGAAACCATCCTTTGAAAGTAAAAAAAGAAAAGACAGGCAAAACAAAATCAATATCCGTGGCCCCTGACGACATATTGAGGGTCTTTATAGTGCGACATGAAGCTCGCGCTCCAGACTACCATGAACACGCTCGGGACTGTTTGCAGATGTTGTGGATTACAGGCAAGGCAATAATGCTTTAAATAATGCTCAGTTTCTTGCACAGAATGATCATTTGGCTTCTTAAGACCTCAATGTATCGCCAGGAACCATGCATTATGTGAATCACCAAGGATCAGTTTCAGCTAAAAATCTTCTTTATGTTTCTACTGAAGAAAAAAAAAAAAAAGACATTTGAATCTTCGATGTTAATTTAATTAACTGCTAAATACTACATGCACCGTGTATTTACCTTGGTGACGCTGTAGAGCAGGCATCTGTTCTCATCACACAGGAGACTAAGGAGAAGCTTCTCACACTTCTGAACAGAATGGATGACATTACATCAGTGTGACTTTATATCACTGCAGGACAAGAGATGGGAGTTGTGGCATGACACTACGCTAAACAACAATCCTCTCCTAAATATCCTTAAACTGTTTCAAGTGTAACTATGAGTGTAGATCCTTTCAGGCTGGTGGTGTCTCACTCTTTGATCTTGTAGACTCAGACTGGACGTCATCATCTCCTCACTGCCATACACGGTCTCATTTACATCCTCACACAGCAAACACACCCAATCCTCACTGCAAGAGAGAAGATATACACCAAGACTCAAAGAGTGGACAGAGAAAACAGTTATTGTTCTTGAATGCACATTCTTATTAAACTCCAAGGTCTTATAACTCATAGTTACTCAAGAATTGTAATTCAATTCAGTTTTATACAATTCCTGGTCTCACCAAGATTTTGTGAGGATTGGCGGGATGTGACAATCGGAGTGAAAAGCACATCCACATTTCACACACAGAAGAGCAGCTCCCGCAGATTGACACACTGCACAGAATTGTACGTCAGAGGCCGGGGAGCTGTTGCTGCTTTGCAATATAGAGCAGGAAGAGGCTCTAGATGGTATTGGATCTTCATGCCATCTCCACACCTGCTTAATCTGGGGAAGAACAGGGCACAATTGAGAATAGCTGTGGACTGGAACTATCATGGCTGTTGGCTAACATTAGTCACATAAGTAGTCTTTACCTGTCCTCCCTGAGATTCCTGGACTATGATGCGGTCTCTAGAGATATCTGTAGTAAGGTGGAACTCCGGGAGTGGCTGCCCACATGGAAGCACAGAAATGGGCAGACGCACCAGAGATACACGTGGAAACCTATTACAGATAGAAACCAGTGGTGACCGGTCAAAGAAATAAACCAATGTTTCCACTACCAATGTTTCAGCTCAGTAAGAATTTTTTTAAAAGAAATAAATTTTCATTCAGCAAGGACACATTACATTAAAAAAAAAATAAAAGTAAAGACATTTTAAATGTCACAAAAATATATATTTCAAATAAATGCTGTTATTTAAAAAAAAAAAAAAAAAAAAAACTTTTTATTCAAATAAATTTAGTTATTTTGAAAAACTATCCACTTCCTTTTTTTTCTCAAAAATCATGTGTCACTAAAAATTGGAGTAAAGACTGCCAAAAATTCAGATCTGCCATTACAGGAACAAATTACATTTTAAAATATATTAATACAGAAACCATTCATTTAAATTATAATAATATTTCACATATTTAATCAAATAAATAAAAAATGAAATCATGCAGATCCCAAACATTTGATCAGTAGTATAGGTTAATAATTTTTGCGATGCAGACAGGATGCAAATAAACATTTTAGATCCCACTTTGAAGCAGATTTATGCTATATGGACCAATGGCATATGGATTTATATTTCACCTCTTGAATTGTTTCTTGAATTGTTCCAACAGCACTAAAAGACAACAACAAAACAAAACAAAAAAAAAATACAAATGAGCAAGGAAAACAAACAATCACTGTACTTTTGTGAACAAAAGCTAAAGAAAATCACCTGCAGATTCTTTTTCTTCCTCTTTTTCCTTTGTGTGGTCAAAATCCCTTTGGACAGTCTTGTCACATGTCACCCTCTGGTGTGAAAAAGAAACGTTTGAATGAAGCACAGATCTTTAACATTCAATACTATTGTTTGTAAAAGAACAAACATTTTCCAACCTCCAATGCAAGGTCCTCTGATGTGCCACATGGGGTTGAATTCGCTGGAGCTGTGGTGTTCTGATTGTCTATTGAGCTGATAGGTGTGCATGTTTCTACAAGCTGACGAAAAGTTGTTGGCATGCCAACGCTCCAGTGTTTTAGTCTATAGTTGCTCTTTGTGGATGACTGATCGGCTTGAGCTTGTCTTGAATATTTCCCTGTGGTGGTGGTGGAGAGAGAGTCCTGGTGAGGTTTGGGTGGGCCAGAGGAATGGGTAGGATCTGGTGAAGATTCTTTGGGATCTGTCTCTGACATAGTGGAAGTAGGCAAGTTTCTCTCTGAATGATCCGTATAAGTGAAATTCGTGCTGCTCACACCTGCGTCCTGATCACAGACGGAGTCAGCCAAAGCCTTGAGGAGGTTGGCATAATTGAAGGTGTTGCTGCCACTAATGGGAGCAGAACTTATTGGGTTTACAGGAAGTGACGACAAACTAGTTGTGCTTTGGATGGCAGTAAAGGTTGGACTGGTGGTACTCTGTGCACAATGACTTATCCCACAATTGGAGGATTCAGCAGAGTGGACATTAGAGATTGCAGTCACATCATTTAAAGAATGAGGGTTTATGGTAGAAAGAACACCTAAAGGAACATTTGGTTGTGCTGCAAAAGAATGCACCGGTCCCAGGAAACTGGTTTGTATTGGATAGGTCAGTATAAGTGTTTGGGTGTCAGCTGGCAAGTTTGAAACTGGGTGGGTTAGTACAGGTGTTTGGTTGTTGAGTAGTATTGGATGGGTTAGTATGGGTGTTTGGTTGATGGCTGGTATTGGATGAGTTTGTACCCGTGTTTGGCTGTTGGCTGGTATTGGATGAGTTTGTACCGGTGTTTGGCTGTTGGCTGGTATTGGTTGAGTTTGCACCCGTGTTTGGCTGTTGGCTGGTATTGGATCAGTTGGTACCGTTGTTTGGTTGTTGCCTGGTTTTTGATGAGTCAGTAGGGTTGTAAGGATGGGATTTTGGATGTTGACTGGTGCTGGATGAGTTGGTACAGGTGTTTGGTTTTTAACTGGCATTGGGTGGGCGATGGAAGGGTAATAGTGTAAGGTCGAGGTCTTCCTACTCTTGGATAAATTGGAATTATTGTTTATTTGAGACGCGGTATAGTTTGAGACTGGAAGACGAGGCTGAAAATTAGAAGATGGATGAGGATTTGTTTGAGTTTTGTGAGCAGACGGAAGAAAATATGGGACACAATGTGATGAGGGACTGTTTTCATGCATGGACTGCCCAGGATTGAGACCCTGGGACAGGACTTGGACAGACTGTGGTGAGGAAGAAAATGATCTCTGAAGTCCTGAAGAGGGAAGTTTAGATTGATTTAGTTGGGATGCAGAGTGGGCTGTGGCCTGGTTAGACTGAGACGGCTGGCTGGGCTGAGTTGGAGGACCGTTAACAACACATTCACCCTGAACCTGTGCATCAACATTTGATGAGGCCTGTGTAGGATGAACATACATGGCAGTTACTACAGAATTGGGATTTAAGCTTTCCACCTTTGACTGAGTAGAACCAGTTCTCAGAGAGGTTAAAGGAACAGGAATCTTTTTAATCTTCATAAATCCTGGGTAGAAAGAAGGAAAAGATGTTAAATTAATAGATTTTTTTATAAAATGTAAATACTTTTAATTAGTAAAAAAGTGGAAGGTTTTATGTACCAAGTTTTAAGATGTGCTGACAGATATCATTTTGAAGCTGAACATGCAGTTTAATCATGGTCTCAGGGGTGCATGTCTCCTGGGACAGAAGCTTTTTCACCTGGGTCTCAATCTGAGTTAGAGACACACAAAATATAGCAATACACATGGTCATTAAGTGGTCACATCAATCAGATGAATGTACAAATGTAAGTTCCTCACCTCAAAACGTGGAACTTAGTATCCTAAACAATATAAATAAATCTAAGGTGGAAAGTCTTGAACTTAATCAGTATGAAGTTCTAGATATCTTACGATAAGCATAAGGAATAAGCATGAAACAAAACGGCTTACTCTTTTTTTGTGGACTAGGAAGCAATGGCCCTCTGTGCTTAGGATCTTGTCAATAAAAGCTACTATGTAGTCCTGACAGCATTCCAGCCTGTTCAGAGATGTCTTCCTCTCCAATAAACATTTTCCCTCCTCTGCATACAGGGCCTTAAAATTAAACATGCACAAAGTAGTAAGGGTTACAGATTTGAGGTTCCTGAACAGGATTGGGGGCTGATAAGATGCAAGTCGCACTAAAGAAAAGGGACATTGTTCCCATTGTTGGGAAAGTCCGGTTCTTTTTGCTGAGTGCTTTCTGTTAATAAAACAGTATGTGGGTGTTTCCCAGGAAGAGTAAGAACTTTTCTTGGCTTTCTCAGATAAATGTGCTCTTTCAAAAATACAGATACATCAGGTATTATTTTAATACCAACGTAGTCTTTATTGTAGCTCTTTTAGATAGAAAGACTGACATGATGGAAAAGACGGTTAGCGTTTATGATGTGATGGAAATTCTTTGATTGAAAGTATTGAAAGTGAAAGTGCTTTTAAGGAAGATGGCATTGTGGCAATTATGATTCATTTATTAGTTTTGTTTAATTCCTATTTTATATTCTTAAAGCTGCAGTCTGCAATTTTTCCTCTTTGTCGCCACCTCTGTTCGAAATCTGCAATTACAGTCATTTGGAGAATTAACAACTTCAGGCGAGTTGCACCTCAGCATGGCACAGCACGGATGAATCCAACGTTTTAAGGAGAATGTGCAGCTGTCAGTCACTGCACCGGTGTCGATACTGTCATTCATATTCACAGATTCTACTTTTTGGTAGGGCTGGGCAAAAAAAATCGATTTTTCGATTAATCGTTTTTTAAAATGTGTTCGATTCAAAATCGATTCTCAACGGCCACGAATCGATTTTTTCCATATAAAGGGCTCGCGGACGCGGTGCGGCGTCTTCTCGTCTCTCTGCACTAGGCAAGCGCCAAGCGCTGCAGCTGTCGATACACACACGCGTATAGGAGTCGGGACATGACGGAATATTCACTTAACAATCGGGCCAGCATTGCATCGTAACCTATGATCGTAACTAACGTTTATCATTTTCACGTCTTTTTGAGTTTTACAAGCAATGTTAAACCATCCCGTGCTCGCGCACTCTCAGAGATGTCTTTCACTGCGTGCACAGTAACGTTACAGCCTAAATCTGCCTCACAAACAGCTCGCCAGAAACAAAAGTTTTATCCCTGGATTATATCACTTTAACAGTTAAAACACGCGACATTATGTCAAAACTCTGGTCTTGGTGAGTAACCTCCTGAAGACAGTCGGTAATGTCTTAAATTAGCATTAAACGTGTGTGACAGAAAGTTAATGAAACATTAATGGATTCGCGCACTAGTTCTTAAAGTGAACGCAGCCATTTGTGTCAGTCATTAATTCTGTTGTCATAACAACAGAATGTAGTATTAATTGTAAGCAATCAGAATTAATAGCCTTTGTATTTCATTCATTCTGGACTAAAAAGACTATCCAGTGTTATTTTACATTGGATTACTTTATTCAGTTTCTGTAGTATTTCTGACATACCCAAAAAACTACCCCAAAATGTCTCTTAATTTGTGTCTTTATTCTATTGTATTTATTTGTGCTACTTTTTTCAATTTAATTCAAAGATTGAAATCAAGCTACCATACATAAACTCTTAAAATAAAAATAAACAAAAAATTACATTACCATTTAGGTAAGATCAATGTAAAAAAAAAAAGTCTAAATATTTATATATTTATTTATCTATATCTATCTTAAACATAAAATAACATGATACTGTTTGATCAAGCGGTGCGACTGTTTTTGCATATTGCATCAAAATCCTGTTTATTCTCTGTATGCATTTAGTGTACCTAAAATAAAAAGAGTTTTATATACAGGTTTATGGCTCTTAATTTCCTTGTATTAATTAACCACTAGTAAACTTATGTCCACTGTTCTTTTTTATAAATATAGGATTTGTATTACATCTTCATTATAGTCGAATCGAGAATCAAATCAGGAATCGAAAATTGAATCGAAATCGAATCGAACTGAGAGCTTGTGAATCGAAATCGAATCGAAATTGAAATGTGAATCGATACCCAGCCCTACTTTTTGGAAGCATGACCAACAAAGAACGTTCACCCGAAAATGTAATCTGGACAAGTAAGAAACATACACTTTTGTTCTTCTCAACAACTAATGTTGAATGAAAAAAAAAACATTGCAAAGTCCTTCAGATATTTAGAGGTTCAAGCACAAAGTGCTGAAACCCTATTGTAATTGTAAGGATTTGTAAAACTGATCGTGCAGACCAAATCGTAAATGCTAGAGACTTGAAACCAGGCCAGATGGTGGGCCTCAATTTGGGGAGAACCTATCAGAGTATGACCCTGATTGGCCCATAGGTGGCGCTACAGCAACCAAAAGTACTAAATTGCTCATAACTCCTAGATCGTCAAAACTCCTAGAATCAAGGCTTTTACTCCACTGTGATCCTTGGCTCAAGACGGGCAAAATATAGATCTCCAATTTCGATTTAGGCAGCAAAAATGTTCTGCTATGTCGAATTTTGTCCAAAACCTACTTTTACAAACTAGTTCCTGTTTTTTCGGTCGATCGGAAGCAGTCCAGTCTAGGGCAATTCTCTGGGCTCTCTAGATCAATGAGTCATTTAGAAAAGGGGAGTGACAAAATACACTCAATGAATCCTATAGGAAAACTCAGAACTTCACAAACATTGATAAGCATATGTGTCATAACATGCTGAAGATGCATGCAAAGTTTCATGGAGATCGGACCATAGGTGGCACTGTAACTGTTAAAAAGCTTTCATAACCATGTCTATTGATGCTTTCTGGATCCGCCATAAAATGAATAGGTTTAATTATATCAAGTGCTGTGAGAAAAGGCTATAAATCTCCACCTCCAACATCCTCACAAACATAGCTTAAGCCAAGACTCCTTTATGTGTACAGATATGGTGTAATGATGCAAAACATGCTTGAATTTACCGCGGAAATCCACCAGTACCACTGGAATAAAAAACATTATTACAAGCGTAACATTTTGAATCGAGCTACGGCAAGCAGAACGATTTGAACACTGGCTGGTTATGTACTTGCTCAAATTTATTTTAGATCATTTTTATCCCAAAAAAAGTTACGGACTGGAGCTTTAACAGTTGAAATGTGAAATGCTGAAATGTACTGTGCAAGTTAAAAGCGCATCTAAAAACAGCCATAGAAGAAACAAATGAGTGCTGTAACTAAATCTGTCTCGATTAAATAGTCTAGTCTTTTGGAAATGCATAACAATGGGAAAATATCTACCTAGTGTAATCAATCAAATTGGACAAAACCATGTAGTTCATGTTTATTTTTTATATAGGCTATATTTCGCAAAATAGAAATAAGTGCATATTTTGTTTGATGAATGGGCTTTGATGAAATTAAAAAACTGATTGATTCTAAACAAATTAATAATCTGAATAGATGGCCACTGGCCAGTAGATACGTCCTACAGCTACATGCTGTAGTAGTTGATATAGAAAAGAAATTTTGAAATAAGTGAAGTATGCCAAATATTCATCATTTACCTTTTTAGGGAAAATTTTAAATAATGAACGGCATGTTTTGGGCAATTTGCGTAATAAATTCTTACCTCTATCTCCTTTAAGACCTGCGTAGCTTTCACTACCAGAGCCTGATAAATAGAGTGGACCACTTGTCTCAACATCTTCTTTGCAGCAACTTTTAGATCCTCAATGTCCTGTAATCTAATAAAGAATAAAATATTCACAATTATACACAGACAAGAAGATAATAAAACAGGAAATGTCTGTAAAGCAGACCAATTATAATACAACTTTGGATGCGAGCACATGTGCTACAAACTAATTGCTATTGTCCTGCAGTAGTCAGGGAGCTGACAAAGTCGAAAAAGAGTGTTGTGTGATCTCTTTCACATCCATACTCATTACATTTAACATTGCACTGTGTTTCTTTACTCTCTCTTCAAGGCTTGAATTCCTTTAGAGGAGATAAGAGTTCTGTGTTTTCTGTCTGGATTAGCCAGTTTGCATAGATGCAGTTTTAGCCAGGCTCTTTGACATTGGCAGAGCAGAGGTTTTTCTTTACTTTATAGATTTGTAAATAAAGGTAAATAAACTTTACTTGCATTTTACCACTTTGGGCAGTTAGAGTTTTCCAAAAAAAAAAAAAAAAGTCTTTAATTTATGATAGGCAGGCACAGACTTTTTTAGCTTCAGACTCGGAATCAATCCAGTTGGTAGATATAAAAATTTTTATATTTTGAGCCGGTTTTAGAATGCATGCTTTTTTAATTAGTCATGCATCTCCTAGAAATAAGGAGCATGTTTCTGCAAGGGTTTGTTTTGTTCGGCAACAGATACCGACAGACATACTCGTGGGTTTTGATGGATCAGTGGGTTACCCCATCAGTGTCTGTTTCCATTGATTGTTTTCGCCGAACATGTTGAATCAGTGTGAGTCGGGATGTGGAATGTCTAAGAATGAACATACTGTAATCGTCGGTCGGTGCAGTGTGAATTGGATTTTAGTTGTTAAGTGTATGATGCCCCGCTTTTTATATAACCATTTACAAAGTCTGCAAGTGTGTGATGCATGTAGTGTGGTACTCCAGCCTTTAATGTGATAGTTCATCCTAAAATGAAAATTCTGTCAGTATGTCATTTAAAAACTGTATACCATTATCATTTTTGGGGGAGCAATCCTTTTAAGAAATATGATTGAGACAAGATGTGACAATTGAATAAGACAAAGTAAGTCCAGTTTGTTCATGACAGACTGTTCCTTCAATTAGTGTAGTGTTGACAGATTTCGATAAAAAGAATAATGTTTTTCCGTTATAAGATGTCAGCTCGCATGGCCCTTTTCACTTGCCTTGCCTCTAGGAGTAGCAGGCTGCTGCTGACTCTCACTTTCTGATGTCTGATGGAGTCCAACAAACTCTGCATTAGCTGTCTTTGAGATCCCACAGCTTCCTCCTGCTGCACAAAACTGACATATAGATGGACATGTAAAAACATGGAACAGAGATGAGATAATTTATATATATATATATATATATATATATATATATATATATATATATAAGAATCAATTACCCTAAAAACATCCATATGATCTTTTAATCTTCACATGCACTGATCTGAGAGGGTTGATTTGAATTATACCTGTGGCCTTTATGAGTGATCAGCTGACAGTCTTTACAGGTGAGCTCTTCACAAACAAGACAGAAGAACCTCAAGCTCTCCTGAGTGTGTGAGGGACAGCGTCTTCTCTGTACCCAACCTGAACAAAAGAAACAACAGAACAGATCTGAAAATGCACAGAAGTTTATAGCAGTGTTCGTGTTGGTCTGAACATACAGATTATATAGAAAGCAATATGGGAAAAGGTATAGCTGTGGCCAGGAAATTTTTAATATTGTAAGTTTCTTGCTGTGTGTATTTTGGACCGGGTGTGTGCCCAAATAAATAAACATTATATATTATATTATATTTAGTTTTAAAAGATGTAGTCCAATTACTGGTTTTCTTGAGTCACTGTCAGTTATCTTGAGTACTGCCCAATGATATGGCTAGAGCTTCATTATCCATTTCAGGACAATGTTATGTTGCATTGAAAATAATCATGTCTATTAGTGAAGGATAAACTACAATTACGACTACTGGTATATTTTTATACAGTAATCAATTATCACACACCTGGTTTCTTCTCTGAAAAACTTGTGGGTTTTAGACATGACTATGGAATGTGACAAGTGAGTAAGGCTCAACTCTTTTTAGCTTGTCCACACACAAATTTCATGTAAACGTATGTAGAAGACAATGTAAAGATATGCTTACAAATATAATGTGTATTGTACGTTTGATGTGCTGCTACTAAGATGTATAGTATGATTCGATTAGTGTAATTATTTGTTGGTTATATTTTATCTGTGTGTTTTTGTCTTGTCTTGTGTAGACCCCAGGTATATTAACAACCACTATGTGAAGGCTAATAGGGATCTGAATTAAGAATAATAAATAAAGCATGCAAAGAAAGCAAATCTAACCTGTGGGTGGTTTTTTGGGTGTGACTTCATGGTCACGGGTCACTTTTACCCTACGATGGGCAGACATACAGTCCAAACACAGGGCCTCCTCACACTGGACACACCATCCACTAACCTCACTCTCTTCGCAACCGGCACACTGCAAAGATTGATTCAAATTTTGAATAAAGGTTTACAATGGAAGACAGACAGGAAATGTGTCCCTTCAAATTAAGGCCCTTCACAACAAGAATATTCTCAATAAACTTGTAATATTTGTTGTATTACTAAGAGAATAGGAAAGTCCACATCACACACATATAACGATAATGACACAGAGGAAAGATATTATTGGAATCAATTTCAGAATGATTTTTTTATCGTAATGTTACCTAATCCATGCACTCTTACCTTGGGGTCCTTGTTATTATTAGATGCATCTTCAAAAAGGGAACATTGTGTGACCTCAGACAAACTAAAGGCCTGAGCACATAATGGACAATCTAGACAGAGAAAGAAACAAAAGTCTCAGAAACACTAAACCCATGTTACTGCTGTTTAGCAAGTCACGACAATACCACAAAAAGATTATTTATTAGACTAGATTAGACTACAATTAATGAAATGAAATCCAAATGAAATGACTTTGCAAGTAATATTCCACGTGTAGTGACACTATATCATGACAATAAAGAAAGTATATATATATATATATATATATATATATTACAAATAACGTACAAATAAAGTCAAAGTCACTACTATATTTAATTTAAAAGAAATATAATGTAAATTGAAATTCAGTAAACACAGCTTTGTGTCATGTGATGTCATAACGAGAAAATATATTGGATTTGTAGGGCTAATTGAAACGAAAAAAGTATTTGTTCTGAGCAAAGAAAACCTATTCATTCATTAGAAATAGAATATAATAATTTTTTGCGAATGTCAAACTAATGTCCAAATAATCAAACATAACAGCAGTGCCCTCGCGGTGTAACGTGTCTCGTCTAAACTTCCTGTATTGGAAATGTGTCAGTGACGAAGCAAGCGTTTTCAGGAGATAAGATCATTATAATTATTGTGTTCATAAAATGTAAAAACAATTTAAAAAAAAAAACAATACACTGTTATTAAAAACAGATGATGTGAAATGTTTGTTTAGGCTAGCCTGTAACGTTAGTTCAACACGACTTTTAAAAAGTCACATGCAGAGTTGGACCATCGCGAGCGCCCCAATAAACTTAGTCAGCAAACACTGACCGCTAATTTACAAGCTAGTTCTTACCTTGTGCGGCTCCATTTGCGCAGATCTTCGTAAGGCAAGTATTACAAACTGTATGCAGGCAGGGCAGAAGTCTGGAGTCTGCTGAAGAATTTAGGTGCAGTTTGCAAACAGCGCAGGATCCACAAACCGTTTTTTCTACATCCAGAAGGGGCGACGCTAGACGCCCTGTTTGGTCAGTGGTAAACATCTGTTGCTTGAGAATTATTAATGTAAAAAAAACCGTGTAACACCATTCGAAATATATCGCCTTACGGGAAACTCGATACGTTGACCCTATTATAGTGTAAGTAACGTTACATCTGTGCAGTTCCTAACACTCTTGTGCTGATGGAATATTCATTAGTTCCCCTAGTGGGCGTAATCTCATTTTAACAAAACAAAAGTCTCATTTCGAAGGAGGTGTCTTCCGCAGGTCGCACGCGTCTTAATCCGTTTTATTTCAGTAGTAGTGAAGCATAAATTGTTGTAATTTCTTAATGATTGCGGAATGTATTGTAAGTAGAAGCAGCAGGAGGACGCAGCCTTCGAAATGAGACATGTCAGTGTGTTTTCAATTTGTATATGTAAGTAAGTAAATAAAATAAAAAAACACCTTTTAATGCACTTTACCCGTCAGCGTGGCAGTTAACATTTTCATGGCGTTATGAAATTAAACGTAGCCTAACGTTACTTTTTTACAGTCTATGAGTTGTAACCTGCCAGTTTATTGATAGTGTATCATGGCACATACATGAAAAGGTTACTTTAAAGGTTTGTCTTGAACGAAACAACAATATTTTTGCTATACAATGGCTATTCTATTCCAACTAACCCCATATGTTACCAAATCAATAAAATTAGGATCTGAGTAGCTGGCACAAACATTGTCAGCTCCACGGCTTTTAATTTGTCAGAAGAACACACCCACAAAGACTGATTATCACTGAATATTCCAGCAGGCTCCACCCAGTGCAACAGAATACCTTAGGAATCTTATACATTTTGTAACCTTTTAGCACACAGAGTGGAACTTAGTTGATATATGTGCTGGGAGGAGTGGATTTCCATGGAATGTTTCAGGGGACGATTGCAGGGACTACTATGCCAGACTTTGTTTCTTAAATACATGTGTATTATAGAGAAGATATGGAAAGGTGACAAAAATTAAGCCCATTTTTAAGATTTACAATTGTATAGTAAATTCCTTCAAATTGAATTGAATAATCCTTGCATATTAATATTATGAATTAAGAATTTTAAATTACATTTAAAAAAAACTAAAGCTTTATAAAACATTTTGTATAATTCTTAATGAAACAATGGGATGGACTATTTCAGTTTCTGTAATTCGAATTCATGAACTTATTTATTATTAAATATGTTTAAATTTATGAATACAAAGGAATACTTCCCCCGAAGAGCAATTAACACCCCGATTTCAGCTTTCACCTTGCTTCTAGTTACTGTTGTAACAAAAGTTAGGATTTACACCTCAAAGGAATGAAGAGTTTCAATCAAAATTCACTTTGAAATCGACACATACCATTTTCTATAGCTACAGTCCATTCTAATACTATGCCCTCAATATATAATCACTTACAATCATGTATCCACTTTTTCTATGCAAATGTTCCTCTACAGTATTTTGACTATTAATCTAAACTCTTTGAATGAATAGCCTTACCATGTTTGGTATGACTTTCTGTTTTAGTGACCAGAGTGATCATTTACATTATATGTTGATACCCTATGCAACATATTAGTATTATACAATCTTTAATAGTATCTCCATTGACACCCAATCAAATGACTTATGCAGCACCCTGCTTGAAGACAAAGGATTATAAAGTTTTCTTGTTGAAGTTTCTCACCCCCTGAGGCTGTGACATCTTCACACTTTGAAAAATCACTGCTTACAAAATTACAGCTGATTCTGAGAAATTCTGATGTGAAGATGATGCTAAGCAAAAAGTCTTAAAAGGACCTCTAAATTTGTGCCAGGCTGCGGCCTTGTCTTTCCATTCATCAAAGATTATATTGTAATCACAACTTTGTCTCTGCCTAAATGGATACATGATATTAGCTGCATGATTTGTAGTATCTTAGAACTGTACATTTTTGACATATGGACATTACTTTGACACAGTCACCTGCAGTATGATAGCAGATCACTAAATTGTAATGTAAAAACATTGATTTTTCTGTAAAGTTGCTTTGAAACAAAATGCATAAACGAAAAACACTGTACAATAAATTTGAATTGAATTTATAAAATTCAAAACAAAAGTGAAAGCAGAACTGTTTTTCATACCTGCATTATTTTAAGGAACTAATCATCAATTGTCTCTCAGTTCTCATTCTATATCATGCTGTAAGCAGTGCAGTGCACCATGGTTTCTCCCAATGTTTTCTCTCTATTCTGTCACATGATGGAGTTTTGGTTCCTTGTCACTGTTGCCTTTTTCACCTTAGTTGCCATTGGCTTTTGGCTTGCTTAGTTGGAGACATTAAATTTAACATTTTATTTAATATTCAACTATAATATTGATCTGCCAGCACTGACACTATTATATGAGAACTAAACTGAGCTGGACGATGACATCACGGTTTTCTCCAGAGCGGCTAAATATGAATTAAGTAATTGAACTTACTTAAGCTGGACCGTGACGCTATTTTCTTCTGGAAACAAACTTTGTTGCATTATTTTCCTGTTATCTCTGTAAAGCTGATTTGAAACAGTCTGTATCGTAAAGAGTGCTATACACTCACGGATCATTAGGAACACCGTACTAATACTGTGTTTGACCCCCTTTCGCCTTCAGAACTGCCTTAATTCTAAGTGGCATTGATTCAACAAGGTGCTAAAAGCATCCTTTAAAAATGTTGTCCCATATTGATAGGATAGCATTTTGCAGTTGATGAAGATTTGTGGGATGCACATCCAGGACACGAAGCTCTCATTCCACCACATCCCAAAGATGCTCTATTGGGTTGAAATCTGGTGATTGTTAGGGCCATTTTAGTACAGTGAACTCATTGTGATTGTAGGGTATCAGACTCTGTCAGTTGGGACTCATTCAAATCCACAATTGAAAAGCTTTTAACCTTTGATTTCCATGCTAGTAATTCACCAGCGAGCGTCATAGAGTCTGTTCCTAATGGCGTTCATTGACACTTTCATAGCAAACTGAGTTAAAACAAAGCCTTCCCCCTTTCCGACAAGAACCGAACTTTGTGTAAACCACTCACATACATGGACTCTCTATGGAACTTCCCACACAAATCAAGTCAGCGTTAACAGAGCTCAGTGTTCAGTTACAAGACTGATACATTTTACGACCCCATTGGAATTTCCAAACGGATTATCAGATCACACATTAATTCCATAGGGACTATCCTCAGTGTTGATAAAGACCTAATTGATATATTAATATTTAATTATAATTCTTATGATTGATTATTGATATTACGATTGATCTATTTTTTTACTGATCATAATTCGTTGTGTTCGGCTGTCCAAACAGGCAGTTGGTAACTTTTCCCTTTACGGTATTTTATAATTTGTAGGTGATTTCCTGATCATGTTTCATGATGAGTTATTAAAATTATATTCCTGGTATCTGACCTAATGGGAACATCCCTGGTTCCCTACATCATGTTCAAGAAACAAATTTGAAATGATTCGAGCCGACATGGTGCATTATTCTGCTGGAAGTAGCCATCAGGATGCGTACATGATGGCCATAAAGGGATGGACATGGTCAGGAACAATGCTCAGGTAGCCCGTGGCAAGTTTGTTGAGTCCTTCCTGGTCCCCTGCTGTCTGGAAGAGAATAGAGGATGTGGGAAACTTATCAAATGTAATCATTATTATTGTGTATTTAGGTGACACAATGCTTTCACGAGTCTGAATAAATATATACTGGCTTTACAATGAATATAAATGTCTCACCTTAAAGTTTTACGTATAATGAGTCAATACAGTGAATATTTGAAAAATAAATAAAAAAATAAACCTTGAAATTTTTGGGGCCTAATCTAAATTTCATTCAGTATTCTGTCAACGTACTTCTTGGCTCATATTTATTTTCAGTCTTATTTTGGTCTGTCCTATGACAAAATAGTATCACATAGGTGTTGTAACTTATGCAAATGTGGCTTTTGGTTATGTAAAATGGATGATATAACTTATTTTGAGAGACTGATATGAAGTGAAGTGGTGTGATGATTGCATTGTGGATACAGACATACCTTCGCCATGGTGGGGAGCTCTTTGGAGAGCATGCTCTGGAACTCCTGGGCTGTGAGCGTGTTGGCATTAGTTGATGATGCTGAGTGGAAGTTTTCCACCAGGGTGTTTATGGCCGATTCTAGATCTGTGTGCTGCTACAGAGAGAGAGAGAGCAGTTTCAGACTCAAGTAGAGCTAAAACTAATGTCTCCAGAGCCATAAAGGAGTAAAACGGTTTCACAGAAAGGGCAGATTAAGCCAGGATAAAGCCTTAGTTCAATCAGGCTTTTTATAAACCTCTCTTAGAAAAAAACATTACAGGTGTGCATCTAAAGCCAAAACAAAGGCTCTGACATATTATAAGGTCTGTCAGTGCAAGTTGCTTTCAGTTAAAACAGCTCAAACTGCCATTTTAGTCTGGGACCGGGGGGAAATGGTTGCATTGTAATCATATCGTGTTTTTACCATCATGTTTCCACGATAGCACATAGCATACATCTGCAAGATGTCTATTAAAGACTGCTTCATATGGAAAGCATCAGCTGTTTACTAACATCTAACATGACTTTATAAATCATAAACATTTTGAATGTCTATTTGATATTGGCTGGAAATGTCCTATAGACGTATAACAGATAAGCAAACATCAAATAGACGTCTCTGTGATGTAGGTGTGCTATCAGGGCAATAATATTCACTACTCACAATCATTTGTGCAACTTGATTTTATGATGTATCCACTGATCTATATAGAATGACATGAATGTCATTATATAGATCAGTGGATGTATCAGGGTTTTTTTTCATCAGTTATGTTATGTTGCCTGTAACTAAAGATTCGAAATTCTCTAATAAATGCCTCATATATGATTGATGTATCTCAAACCAGACTGGTAAAATTGAAATATTTATGGACGCCAAACTTGAATAGACGATTGTTGCATATTGTAAAAAGGCTTATGATGGAAAGTCAAATTAAATGTGCTAATTGTGAAATGTCAAATATGCAGAAGAAACTTGCTTTATTAGAAACATGCAGGTTTGCTCTGATAACTGAAGTGTTACTTTTTCCTTTGTTCTTTTTGCATAGGCTAAGCAGATGTTGAAACCACATCTGCTTCTGTGACCTAATAGCGCTTCTTAGAAGCCATTGATAGGCCAGGGACAGGATGTGGTTATAATACATGTAGGTGAAATAACGGGTAAATGTTGGGTAAGCTTTTGAATGGTCTTAGGAGATTAATGGTCTCTATGACCCCGTTTACACCTGGTATTAAAATGCGATCTGTATCCAGATAAGTTATCCGGATAATAAGTACTGATTCCATTTACACCTGGCCACATAAATGTGTTTTTGCAAAACGGATATAAATCCGATCTTCACCTCCTGCGTTATATGCAGATTTATTGGATTGCACGCCACCAAAAGCAACAGATCTGAGCGGCATTTTATTGATCATCAGCTAATTTCCAAATCAGAGACATCAATAAGAGAGAGTGGCAACAGGCCTGGTAAGATAATTTCGTTTCTTTACTTGAAGATGTGTTAACTGCGTCTGTGACTTACTTTCACTTTTATTTGCGATGTTTGCACGTTGAATAGACGCTCAGCTGCTCATCTGCGGTGATGCGTGTCGCGTGTCGCATCTGACTAGGCTATAACATGACATATAGCCTATAACACGCTCTCACTCGTTTATTTTTTAGCATTTTTGGGAGGAGTAAAATATACATATGTGGTTTCAACAACCAGATTGCGTTTACACCTAGTAAAGATCCGGACACAATGCGAGCCAGACTACCTCCAGATGTGGACCCCGTTTACACCTGGCTATAACATGACATAGCCTATATAACACGCTCTCACTCGTTTATTTTTTAGCATTTTTGGGAGGAGTAAAATATACATATGTGGTTTCAACAACCAGATTGCGTTTACACCTAGTAAAGATCCGGACACAATGCGACCCCGTTTACACCTGGTATTAAAATGCGAGCTGTATCCAGATAAGTTATCCGGATAATAAAAAACGCATGTTAATGCAAGGTGTAAACGCGTTGTGATCGGATCGTGATCGGATCTGCCTGACCACATCTGGAGGTAGTCTGGCTCGCATTGTGTCCGGATCTTTACTAGGTGTAAACGCAATCTGGTTGTTGAAACCACATATGTATATTTTACTCCTCCCAAAAATGCTAAAAAATAAACGAGTGAGAGCGTGTTATATAGGCTATATGTCATGTTATAGCCTAGTCAGATGCGACACGCGACACGCATCACCGCAAATGAGCAGCTGAGCGTCTATTCAACGTGCAAACATCGCAAATAAAAGTGAAAGTAAGTCACAGACGCAGTTAACACATCTTCAAGTAAAGAAACGAAATTATCTTACCAGGCCTGTTGCCACTCTCTCTTATTGATGTCTCTGATTTGGAAATTAGCTGATGATCAATAAAATGCCGCTCAGATCTGTTGCTTTTGGTGGCGTCCAATAAATCTGCATATAACGCAGGAGGTGAAGATCGGATTTATATCCGTTTTGCAAAAACACATTTATGTGGCCAGGTGTAAATGGAATCAGTACTTATTATCCGGATAACTTATCTGGATACAGATCGCATTTTAATACCAGGTGTAAACGGGGTCTGCGAGCCAGACTACCTCCAGATGTGGTCAGGCAGATCCGATCACGATCCGATCACAACGCGTTTACACCTTGCATTAACATGCGTTTTTTATTATCCGGATAACTTATCTGGATACAGATCGCATTTTAATACCAGGTGTAAACGGGGTCGTGGTCAGGCAGATCCGATCACGATCCGATCACAACGCGTTTACATCTTGCATTAACATGCGTTTTTTATTATCCGGATAACTTATCTGGATACAGATCGCATTTTAATACCAGGTGTAAACGGGGTCTATGTGTGGAACAGCAACTGTGGAGGTTTCCCGTTTTTAGCATACGTTGTAAGGAATTCCGTCTGTAAGGGGAACTGCCCCCAAATGCTTAAAGACAGCCCCAACTAAACCATATAAAAGTTTATGATTCCTGCTTCTTGCCTCATTTTTCGAGGTGAAGACTTATTCGCTTTTTTTTTTTTGTTGTTTTTTCAAATTTTCTTTGTATCATTCTGAAACTTTTTGAGTAAAACAAAACCATATATCTGCTGGTGATTCGAAAACCTTTCAAAAGTCTCAGAGTGATTTTTTTCCTATATCTTTATCTAAAATTGGATATTTTCACTAAGCAAAAGCCTTATGAAACAAATCCAGGACTGAACTAGGGTGGACACCGCTGAGGACCTTGGTACAACTTTCAATACCACTAATCATCAGGTGAGCGGCACGCATTAAAATGTAATAGGTTGTGAAGGGTAAGGGGAGAAGTTTTTAGGGATTACAGCGGTATAAAAACACAGCAGTTATGAATTTCAAAGTGGTTGAAAAGTGCAGCTTTGATATAATATATTATCACATAACGGCAAGGCTTTGTTGTTAGCAATCCTCTGTTTGCTGTTGAACAGGAGCTGTAAAGACCTGTTGCGACCTCTATTCGCACAGTGCATTCCTGTGCTCGACAGTTCAGCACATAGATTGCATGCGTAGAATCCAAATAGCTCCAGACACGTTAACGCACCTGCCATCTTGGAACGGTCAGCGTGTCATGACTTACAGTAAGAATCAATAATACTAATACATCGCGTAGCTTCTGATCGTCAAACAGCCATGATTTAAATTCCCGAAGAAATGGGATAACCTTTCACGGATGAGAATGTGTTGTTGTTTTTATATGCATTAACTCTATATTACAGGATAGATAGATAGACAGACAGACCTAGACGGATAGATGGATAGATAGATATTCGTATGCGTCTAACAAGGCTGTTGTAGAAGCACAGTCAACTTGCTCTCGAGTGTTCACGAACTGGTGTTTTGACCGTTGCAATATGGCGGACTGCTACTAATAAGGCATCAATGTTTACACATCTATGGTTCAGTATGACTGACATCTACTTACTCCCTGGGCGTTGGCCACAAAAAAAGAAACAAAACACAAGGTAAAATCAGTTATTTTAGTCTTATCGTTTTTAAGTGACAAGCTTCAAAATATTCGTATACTAAGTTATTAATATTGTTTAAAATAATTTAGGCCTAACTTGTAGCCTAAATGTGTTTGAACGGCAGTGATAATTCACAACACCACATTGAACAAATAAATTTAAGTAACGTTATATAGGCTACATCAGTTATATCTTTTTATTATCAAATTTAATTCATTTAGACGGATACAAAAGCACGCTTTAATTCATTTCCTTATATTGAAGCGAACTACGACAAAAGGTAGCCTTATGTAAAATATTGCGATTGGTGGATCATCCTATTTTATACAACAAAAAGAAAGACTTACCTGTGGATCCATTGGGCTTGTTTCATGTCCTGATTGTGCGGAAACTAGAGCAGGTGAAGTGAAGTGACTGCATTTCATCACCTGACCAGAGCGCCTCGGTATCCCGCCCACTCTTCACGTGCACAAAGGGTATGTCCTCGCTTTTAATGTATCGAGAGGTTAAATGGGAGTACGTCTTGTACGGAATGTGTGCTAATTTTCGATGCAGACTGAGACTAGCCTCATTTTTTACATTTTCAGTTTTATGTAAAAAATAAATAATTAAAAAAAGACATTGAAAGACGATTTGTTTTACAGTAAGAGACTGTGGCACATAGGCTACTCGACATTCCTTTGACAACTATGTAAGCAATGTAACCAGACTAACCGCATTGTGACAGATGTGACCGAGGTAACATTTGTAAAATATTTGTAATTTCATCACGTATACCAAAGTTACAGTTGTTCATGGTGGATAATAATTAAATAAAATACAAGCACCTGGTTTAGCATACATTTATTCAACACCACAGAAAACGGTTCTCTGTACAAATAAATTCGCTAAAAAATGAAACTTTGGACTCAAACTCTGTTATTGACAACTATATTTTGATGGCTAGATTGTCCATTGAGCCATACAGAATGATCCTGATTGGAAAAACTGAAACAGATAAAAAGACATAAGTTACTACTGCTCTGCTAATTTGCACTCTGCATTTGTACAACTTAAATGTGTGACAAAGTTGCTTAATTACACTACACACACACCTGATCGTGACTTTTTTCATCTCTACGCCCTGAGTCTGCTGTGATGTTACAGCGGCCTCCAATAAATCAGCTTGCTCCTCATCGCTGGAGTCTCTGAAACTCACAAGCATATGTATATAGAACTTTCCTGTCCATTTTCAAAATGTAAAAAATAAAAGCTAATCCGAAAAATGATTTTTTTTTTTTTTTTTGGTTACATATTCCAGGTTAAATACAAGTTAAGCTGTCTATTACCTGAAACTATCATTTAAATTTGTGAGAAACACATACACACACTTGTGCTATCAAATAAAGGTGTCTATCATTGTTCTGCCATGTGACGTACAGCTCTTGCTCCTCCTGGAACGCAAGTGCTCCCATGCAGATAGCACAGAGGTTCCCCATCAGTCTGAAGCACGACGAGCAGTAACGACCTGTGAAAGCAAATAAATTCGGTCTAGCAGGTTGATCTAACAGTCTATTTCCCCTTGACAGGCAAATTATCTTAAATCAACAATTTCTCAAGAGTGAGAAAACCAACCTGTGCAGTGAGTGGTAGGGCATATGTGCACTTCATCATCATGACCTCTCGTCTCCAACATTTTCCCACAGGCCATGCATGGTTCTTTATTGATATCCAGGAGCCTGGCTATGATGAAACCCCCCGGCAGGCTGCAAAAAAAAAAAAAAAGGCGAGGATTGTGTGAATTTATTTTAATTTAAAACCATATTTCTACTGGATAAATTGAAGATGTATGCATTAACCTTCAGATAATACCTAACAGATAACTACAATTCAAAAACTTGTGCTCTGTAAGATTTGTGTTTTTGAAAGAAGTCTCTTTATGCTCACCAAAGCTGCATTTATTTGATTAAAAATACAGTAAGAACTGTTATATTGTAAAATATTATAACTTAACATATACTTTAAAATACAATTTATTCCTGTGATGTTGTGCTGTTTTGTGGAAAGTGTGGATTTTTTTTTCTGAAATCGTTGATTAGCAGAAAGTTCAAAAGAATTTTGATTTAAAATAGATTTTTTTTTACTGTTACTTTCAATTTAATGTGTCCTTGCTTAGTAAAAGTTTTAATTAAAAATAAATTAATACTGATCCCACACTAATAATGTATCTAGTAGTGAGTGTGCTATTGTGGTTTATACTCACTGTTTGGCCAGTGTTTTTATAAAGCCATTATTTTGCTGGTCCACCTTGTTTCGTTGTACTGCCCTCAATAGGGCTTTTCCTAAAGACCTACGATGAGTGAGAATATGCCTGTGGAGGTACAGGATCCTCTTCTGCAACATGCAAACATTTAGTATAAACTATTCATAGAAAAAGCAAACTGAAAGTAAAACAGTTCAGTCATTGACCTTTTACAAGCCACATCTGCACAGTACTGTGTTTCTCTTCCATGAGACATAATTCTCTTTAAAGATAAAAGCATTAGAAAGGTGACCAGCTTAATAAATATTTGACAAAAACTTTATATCTGTGACTAGTAAAGGCCATTTTGATGATAATTGTGCTAGGAAACTTTCTTACTTTCTCTCTTTCAGGATGGTACCTGGCACACACAAACCTCTGTAAACGTTTGGCGTAGCCACCAGCAATCACAATAAACAGCGTGAAGCCATAAAGAAGACCTTTGTTTGGAGGGAAGACAAAAGTCAGGCATATAACCAAATAAGTTGAAATGTTTGCATTGTAAGAAATGGATTTGTATGTCGTATGTAAAATGTTGTTTACTTGTCTTTACATTAATGCCATATAAAAAACGAATGCTATTTGCTTGGAAAGTGCCTGCAATACTTAAAATTATCTTGATGTAAAGTATAAACAAATGTTCTTGACTTTCTTTGTTTATGACGTAGAGCAGGATAAAATGAGCAAAAGGTTTGGGGAAAAAAAAGAAGGAAATTCACAAATTTGGTGCATGCAACCAGCCACAAAGGTTAACAAGAGGATACACTGGGGTGATAAAACCACAAGCAGAGATAAGACTACAGTGAGTGAACAAAGGGAAGAGTGCAAGAAAACAACTGCGTGCGACAGAGGAAGGACATCCGTCATATTAGACATCATGAGGTACAGAGACGGATACTCCTAAAAAAGAAAGACTGGATCTTAGATGACAGAGGATTCGATGAATTACATGGAATTGGAATTCCACAAAAAGTAATGCAGGGGTGCCTAATCCTCTCTCTAGAGATCTATCTTCCTGCAAAGTTCAGCTCCAACCCTGATCAAATACAACTGAACCTATTTCTAGGTTATTTCTATTTATTCAAGTGTGTTTGATCAGGGTTGAATCTGCAAGTAGGTAGATCTCCAGGAACAGGAATGGGCACCTCTGGTATAAGGAGTAAGGCACTCCTCAGATGATGCCTGCATTAAGCTTGAAGGAAACCTGATACCCTATCAACAGATGCTGTTTATTGGTTACAATGCAAAGCAGTTAAAGCAAAAATAAAATGTAAAGGCCCAGTTTGACAGACAGGACTTAAATTAAGCCAGGATTAGGTTCAGTTTAAGTGGCTTTCATAAACGTGCCTTAGAAAAAAACATTACTGGTGTGCATCTTGAGACAAAACAATGGCTCCTACATATTTTAAGAAATGTCAGTGCAAGTTTCTTTCAGTTGAACCAGCTCAAACTGGGAGTTAGTCTGGGACTAGCTTAAGCCTTGTCTGTGAATCTGGGGGGAGAAATCAGCTCAAATAAAGCTCTGGGTGCTTCAATTAAGATCTTTATGATTACTAGAACTTTACATCCAAGTGAGTTTGATCAAGGTTGGAACTATTTGCTGAAGGAAAATGGACCTCAAGACCCATAGTTGAGAACCCCTGGTTTAGAGCTTGAATATACATTTTAGCTTTAAAATGAAACTTTTTGTTTTGCATTACCTTCTTTGTATTGTAACCAATAATTTTGTTTTGTTTTGTTACAACTGCTTCCAGTGAGACTTTACGTATTAAAATAAGGCTCAAACAAGAAAAACCACAAGGTAGTCTTCTACGTCATTCATTCCTAAATAACTTCAACCTGTGGGCGGGTGAGTACTATGGCTACCTGAAGAATCATTGGGTTAAAGTGATAAGATAAAAAGACACACCAAGTAATGGCCTATGTCTATTGTTTTTCTGTGATTGGTTGCGTTGTAGAATAGGTCTGGTTAGAAAATCTGTTTACTATGATTTAAATATTCAGAAAACAACTGTAGTTGCTTTCTAGCTTAAGTGTCAGTAAAATGATCATAAAACGTTTTGAATTGACATATCAAAAGCACATTTTTGTGAGTAAGCAGATTAAACTCTTTGACTGGTCAAACGTTCCATCTGCTGTTCCAGTGTCGACCATTAGGAGTCACTCTAAAACAATAGACTCCATGTACAGTGTGGTGTGTACTTGTACCAATGAGCAGGTATCTCATGTAGTCTGGCTCCAAAGGCTTCATGAGACATTTCTTGCTAAGCACAGTGATATTTCCTTTCTGCAGGATGTCAAAAGAGGCTGCAATGTCCCTAAAGATATCTGAGGCGTAACCAGATCCATTCACTTGTACTGCCACCACTACAGGAGCTGGAGGTGAACAAAAATTGTGAAGAACAAAATATGCTAGAAGAATATATAGAGAAAGTAAGCAAACCATTGACTTATAACAGCCATTGAATTATTATGCAGTGCGCAATTCAACAAAAACATACATCGAAACCATGCTATGGTTTTCGTCTTGTGTACCTTGGGTCACGATTTCACCCTGGGCCTGGTGGTGTACCAGCTCAAACACCCAGAACACCATGAGGTCAACAGCTATCAGTATTACTGTCATGACCATATACCTGAACAAAGACAACGTCTGACCTGCCATAGCCCGTCTCTCTCTCGCAGTCAGGAACAGAGAGCCTGAGGAAGACATGAGAGCCATTATTAGAGTCATTCTAGCTCTTGGCCAGATGTGTGTATCTCTTTGGAGCTTTTTAGGTTTTGAACTGGTTTTGTAGCCTTGTGTACCCTACTATCAATCAAAGGTTTGGGGTTAGTGTGTTTTCTTAAAATAATAATTTTATTCATCTTTAGGTTTCTATTCATCATCAAAAAAAGTATCACAATTCCCACTAAAATATTAAGCAGCACAACTGATAACAACCAAATCAAAATTGATAATATGAAGGAATGTTTCTTGAGCACCAAATCAGCACATTAGAATGATTTCTGAAGGATCATGTGACATTAAAGACTGAAGTAATAACTACTGAAAATGTAGCTTTGCCAGCACGGGAATAAATTAAATTTTAAAATGTATTAAAATAGCATACGTGTAGGCTATTTCCCAATATTATTGTTTTTACTGTATTTGACCAGTTGTGATGTTTTATAGGTTAATATGCCAAATTACTGTAGAGTTTGATTGCATGTATGACCTTTGACAGAAAAAGTTATTTTTTTATCCCACAACAGACGTGCAGCACATTTTTTGGGGTCACCAGAAGTGTCCAAGAGCAGTTTGCTTTACTACAGCAGTTTGACCTTTTGACCTGCGTCTTTCTGAGTGTGAAACATTCCCTGTTTTCTGTTACTTGTCTTGTTGATCTTTCCCTTGTGAGCTTTTTCTCATCTTTCCTTGTTGATCTCTCACTGCTCGGGGTCCTCCTCCACATTTTTGAACTTCTCAGCCTCTTTCAGCTCTATTTCTCTTATCTAAATGTCTATGAACATTCTTTCCTTTCTTCCTTCCTCTTTCTTGACCCTTCACCCTACACCATCTATCTGCTAATGGACACACACACACACACACACACACACTTATTTAAATAAGTATACACTCACAGGGCCTGATGTAGGTGAGAGTTTCTCTGTGGCTGAGGGGAAGTACTGCTGCTTTGCCCTGTCTGGAGAGCTTCCTGTCTAGCTCAATGAACTGGTCAGTTATGTAGATGTTCTCAAATTTATCATTATGAAGGTATCGATTTTTGTAAAGAACGGCCCTGTTCACAAACACAGAAAAGGACAATGGACATCACACAAATACAAATGAATATACTCTTACAAACCCCCAAATATGATGATCCCTTTGTAAAAATCCTTATTCTCTTATTTTAGGACTACAATCTCAACAGCTTTATTCAGTTCCATTTTACAAGATGTAAACAACACTGGTCCAGAAGCACTTCCTGTTTCAGTTTTTTAACTCTACATAAAAGCTGGGATAAAATACAACCAACAGAACATATAAAACTGAATCAAATAGTTAAACAAACATCTTTAAGATATTTTCTTTACATGTGAAATAAAGAAACAGGAAGTGTTTCTGGACCAGTGTTGTTTACATCTTGCAAAATGTTAACAAACAGATTTTAATAAAATAATTTTATGACAGTACAGACATGTGTAGATCTAAATGTGTGTGATTTATTGACTATGGCATGTTGTATTTAACAGGAAGTACATACTGAAGATACATGAAGAGAAGCATGAAGAAACCCATGTATGCAAGTAGAACCTTGAGCTCCAGGAGGAGGCCCATCTGCTCAGACACCTCCTCCATGATACCCTGAGCAGCATCCTGCATGGACTGACTGTTGTTCAGATGCAGATCAAAGTTGATGGAGGAAGAAATGTTGAATTCAAATTCTTTTTTAATTCGATCGAATGCCGCAATGGTTGCTAGAAGTGACAACAACAAAAATGGCAATAACTAAATAACAAAAGTATTTTTCTGAACTGAAGTTTTAAAAAGTTTTTAAAGAATCAGTCCATGCATACTGTTTAACATATGCAAATTTCAGAAGGTGAACTTTACTTACGATAAGCCAAAGCAGTCTTCAAGTGGTCAGCAATATATGACGGTAAGATGCAGAATAACTGTCCCACTGAACGAAAAGACAATTAAAAAAGGCATTAGTTTAAAAAACATCTGTGAAAATAGCAAATTTTAGTAATGGCCGTATAGACCATTTTGCAAGATGTAAACAACACTGGTCCAGAAGCACTTCCTGTTTCAGTTTTTTAACACTACATAAAAGCTGGGATAAATTACAACCAACAGAACATATAAAACTGAATCAAAAAGTTAAACACACATCTTTAAGATGTTTTCTTTACGTGTGAAATAAAGAAAACAGTTACAAACTGAAACAGGAAGTGTTTCTGGACCAATGTTGTTTACATCTTGTAAAATGGTCTATAGGATTCATTTTAGCGCTGAGAGGTAATGTTTGGATTTGCTGTCAGATGTGATTTGCAGATTTGCAGTCAGTCTGTTGAGAAATGTGAGAGATGCATACACATGGGAACACAACCACCCCACTCATACTGTAGCATTTAGGGTACTTAAAAGTGACAGACTGCTCCCACAAGAACACACTGTAAATAAACCTGTGTATTTATTGAGCATGTGAGATGAACAGTACTTAAGAGGCTCTGTCACAGGAACAATTTTTCACAGTTTCTACAATGTTAGAAGAGATCAAATATACCGAAACCAAATCACTGTGATGCAGAAAATAATGCAGTAAGGAATCAGCGTGCTGTGGATATATGATTTCCTGTAAAGAGGGTAATGACAGGGCTTTTAAGGGACTAATCATATGCCAGAGACGCACCGCGTGCGAGCCCGCAGAGAGACTGGAATCCATCTAGGATGTGGCAGAGAAAAGAGAACACAGAGAGCAGCTCCATGCAGTTCTCACGGCCTTCTTGGAACAGCTTAGTGCACTTCTGATACGGCAGACCCAGCTTGTCATTACACACATCACCAATATCTGCCAAGAAGTGCAGTACCTTTCTTAGAACACGAGCTGAAAAGGAAATAGAGAGACAGAGAGACTCAAACCTCAATAAACATGAAAGAGTATAGGCCCAGATGATGGCGTTATACAGGATGTTTGGTCGACTGATTCACTCACCAACATGACGCACAGATTCCGTCAGAGCTCTGATGAGGTTTTGTACTCGGCCTGCCATTGAGTAAGCATTCCTCGCAATCTCCTTAATCTTACTCAGGGCCGCTAAAAAAAGGCATTTTTAGAATATCAAAACAAAAATATGTACAACAAACAACTGTATTTTTAAGTAAACCAAAAGACTTTGAGAATATATATACACACACATACAGGGTTAGGGTTAGTTGTAGAAATATTTTAGCCACTATATTAAATAAATATATTATATTTTATTATTATAATGGTAAAACATCAGTTTTTTATCAAACAAATTTTTTTCTGCAAAACAGAAGACATTTTGAAGAACTGATTTTGTCTACACAGTGAATCGTATGGACAAAAAATAAACAAATACTGAGACATCTACCGTGTTTTGCAGAAAAAAAAGGTGAGGGTGAATAAATGATGAGAATTTACTCTTGTACACTATCTTTTCAAGTGAATAAAGTGAAATTCTAAATATTCTCCCTATTTAGTTTAGAGCAGATGTTGGTGTTTTTGAAAGAGGGGGATTGTTGACATGATGATCTTGCAGATGGACTCACGTAGCAGTGGGTTGGCGGCACGCTGTAGGAGTTGTTGGGTCTGATTCATGGCAAGTTCTGCACCACAGATCACACTGTCTGCGGCCCGTTCAACATTCTCCATTGTGTTACTCACGGGGCCATGGATAACCAAGGTACAGATGAGGAAAAGAAGGAGTTTTTTACCCCTGGCTTAAAAGCAAAAAAAAATAAAAAATGTGTGAGAGGTGTTATGATGAGCAATACAATTAGGAAAACTAAGAGGTGATAAATTATTGATGATGATAGTAATAATTAATAAATCATACAGATGATTTCAGAGTAGTTTTAAAGCTATAATAATTAATAAATCATACAGATGATTTCAGAGTAGTTTTAAAGCTAATTCAAAGGAGATTTAGAGGAGACTAGCGCTGTGAAAATCAAATTCTTCCCTACTATATATATAGTACACGAAAAATCAAGCCAACAAAGTAATATGTCCGAAAATTAAGTCCCAAATCACACACTATACACAATGTAAAATGCACTATGTACTCAGTTGTTATAATTGTACCATACATTTTATATGTTAATGTTTTGCTATATTTGTACATTACCGATTACATTTTTACAGTTTAAGAACTTGTTGTGTTTTTTTCATAATTGTTTTGAATATTTACATTTAGATGAAATGCATATAGTGGTCATGTAAACAGCCTATACAAGCATTATAAATTGTAGGCCTTTAACCTTTCCCCCATGGACAGCAAAAGTGGAAATATTCATTCTTTTCTTATTTTTTTTCTTTCCTTTCTGACAAATAGCCCAGGTCTCCCCTATATCTGCTCATATTATAGGCTTAAATTTTAAATTATATTTAGCAACTTAACGTGTTCACATGTTCCAACACAGAATACGTTTATGAAAGATTGACAGTGTTTAGTTACTCGAGCACAGCATTGGGATCATCAGCATGACGTTGGTGCGCACGCGGCCGGAAAGACCCGATCCAAACCCAGCCAAAGCGGCGATGATGCCGGTAGTGGTGACGCAGAACCAGAGATCGTTGTTCTGGATGAACAGCGCTGTCATACCGTACACTGAAGCGAGGAACAAACCCAGAGTAAATCCAGCAAGGCTGCGCTTCACCTGACGTATCGCTGAGCGACGCCTACGCGATATTTTCCTACCGAGAGACATTAAAAAGGTCCATTTAGAGCCATCCTAAAGAGAAAGGAAGTACAAAAATAAAAAAGGAAGCAACTTTATTAGATGTTTAGCCATTAAAAAAGGAAATATGAATTGTTAGTTAGGCCTATAACTTACCTGTCCACTGTAGAGCTTGCAGTAATAACTTGCTTTTCAAAGCAAAATAACGTTATAGCAAACGTTACTCAATTTTTGATCCAAGTTTCACTTTTTTATTGACAGGTAAACGGATGATGTATTTCTGGCCCCATTCAAATGCTTATACTAAAAATGTAAAAACGGTTTTTTTTTTACACCTAATCCACGGGGTTCAATCTAACGGAATATTGTTGCATCTTTTAAAACGGCTTTCTTTAGCAGTCAGTGTTCTTGTATAGCAGTGAAGAAGAAACCAGCAATGGAGTGTCTTGGGGAAACCAGATGTAAAACACCCCACTCAAGTGTGTTTATCTTACATTTTGTTTTTAGATAACACTCAAAATTTATTAGTAGCTGCCCAGCATAGATTTGACTCTTTTTTTGGTGTGAATTTGCAGCATTGGAGCAGGTGTGTAAGCGCATTCTGCCACCTAGAGTTCATAGGTTACTGTTTGGCCCCTTGTCAGAGTTTCCTGTGGTCCGACGTCTCACGGGGGCTGTGTTTGGAGCTTTGAGTGGTGTGGGTAGGTAGCTTTGCAAAATCTGGTAAGCATACTAATGTTACCATTAAAAAGTGTGGGGTCTGTCTGTAAGATTTTTAAAGTGTTTTTTTTTTTAACATCTGTCTCTTATATATATATATGTATATATGAAGAGTTCAGATGCAAAAGCCTCTAAGTGCCATTTGAAATTTTCTTCTAGAATGATCATTTTTATCAAGCTTGTATATTTAAGTTCAGTGATTTCACTTAAATGGCAATGATAATTACCTATTAATTGTTATTTAAGTGAAATTACTGAACTTAAATATACAAGTTTGATAAAAATCATCATTAAAGAAGAAAATTTCAAATGGCATTTAGAGGCTTTTGCATCTGAACTCTTCATATATATATATATATATATATCGTATGTCTCTTATGAACACCAAGGCTGCATTTATTTAAAGGGGTGGTATAATACCCTTTCACAAGATGTAAAATAAGTCTTTGATGTCCAAGAGTATGTATGTGAAGTTTTAGCTCAAAATACCGTACATATATTTTTATATAAGATGTCATTTTTTGAGTGTGAGTAAAAACCACAGACAGTAAAAGAAATGGACACAGTGACCCCATTGATTTCAATGGAGAAGACTGATTAAATTCCTGCCTGATGTCTGAGCGACTGCACAGGCTCAAACTGAGCTTGACGACAGTCTGACAGTTGTAAATCTTCTAGTAGCTGTGCTTAGACAAATCTGAATCACCGAATTCCTCAAAAACGTAATTTTTTGTCCCGTTGCTTTTATGAACTTTCTATCTATGGACTTCTCCCTTGACTTTATGGCTCCATGTACCCCTGATTGCCTCATAGGCAGTAAAAGATTGCCTGCGAGCTTTTCCTCCTGTCTATATGGTAATGTCTCTATTGTGCGATAGAAAGTTGCGTGGTTATGACACAATCGTCAGCCTGTTTTTACAAAAACGGCTTCTACAGGGCCGTAACGTAAGATACAGTAAGTAATGAAGTCCTTTTATACATTGTCGTGTTTCTTTACAAATAAATAATGAACAAATTAAATCTTTGGACACCTCAGATGTAAAGTTATTCGCTGTCAAAGTGACGCCAAAATGAATGGGAGTCAATGGGATGCTAACAGCAGGTGAAGTTCTTCTACAATGGCGGCTCCCGTGAGGCTTCAACTTCCGCTGATGAATTACCCCCTTGGTAAAAACACAGTTTTTGTGTTTGTCCCTTTAAATGCAAATGAGCTGCTGTTCCCAGCACAGTGGGCAGATGAGTGTTGCCAGAAGTATGATAATTATCGTATATGTACGATAATTTTGACCTCTGTACAATCAATGATGAAAAAAATCCTATAATGTACGATAATTTCTGAATTTTGTGACACAATCGGAGGTCATTGTAACCATAGTGCTTCTATACTCATTGATTTAGCTGTGGATCTATGTCATGATTGTGAGTGAGCACGGCAGAGTGAGAGAAAGCGAAAGATCTTGTGTGTGTGGGCCTTATGAAAGCTACATTCCCCGTCAACAATCCAGTTAATTTTTAGTTTTATATTGATCATTTACGTCCTCCACATTGAATGAAGTCATTGAAAATTTGTTAACGAGGAAAGCACAAATAATTGGTCCCAAAAAAGTACAGTTGTAATTGAAATCTTTTTTTTTAACATTATAAATGTATTTACTCTTACTTTTAATTAATTTAATGCATCCTTGGTGAATTTAATATCTTAAGTCTATTTGACCCCAACATTTTTAATGGTATTCTATAAATGATTGTTTCATGAATTATACAGTACAATTAACATGTGATGCTAATCTCTAACCTGTTTTTAAGGGTTATTTTACGGACTCATGCAAAATATTGCCATGACAGCTATACAACGTGTTGTTGTTGGGTGTGTGTTCGTAGGCAAGTACACTGCAGAGAGTAAACATTTGATAAAAAATATTATATTCTGCTTCAGTGCATATGCTTTTTTTACTTACAGGTGTCTGCGTTATGTGTTCTGTATGGTGTGTTTGTGTAGGTCTGTGTTGCCTTGGAGGCATGTTTTCCAAACTGTTCCGCTGCTCCGTTCTCCTGATGTTTCCTAGTATGATTGGATCTCAAGGTCGGACATACCTGATGGTTTTTGTGCTGCATGGACTTTACCATGGTAAAAATCTTAGGGACAGGAATATTTCAACTTTGTGACTTAAAATGACACTACAAAGCACATACCTCAAACATAGACTTTCTTTAGTTTTGACCCATCTCCTGTGCTCTTCCCATCAGGCCCAATTGCAAACATCCAGCATAACGTGCAGGATGTGGCTTCCTCCATGGGTTGTAACATAGACCTGCAGATCACACACAGCAAGGTGATGTGGAGAATGCTGACAGAGCCTTACGTGCAAGTAGTGCAGGAGATAGTGGTGAGTCCTGACACTCTACAATTTGCTGATCATGTAATTATGCTGATCAGTCATGGAAATCTGTTCCACAAACATCTTTCTTTTTAGAATGACAGTGAGGAATTTCAAAAAATCTCTGAAAAAGTGAGCAAAAAGTTCCAGAAGATCCGGGATGAGGTAATGGGACGGTACGGATATGACTCTCTTGGTAAGGAGTCCGTCCATACGGCCAACAGCACTCAGGAGGAGTATGTAGAGAAGACTAGAGCCCGTTGTGACTGTGAGTGTAAATGAGAAGAAAACAAGCTATTATAGACTGTGTATGATAGAGGTTTTAAGTTTAGCTTTGTCTAAATGATGTTATGTGTAACAGATGTGGTGCAGCAGGGAATTAGCAGATGTCAGGATTGGTTCAGTACTAAGTGGAAAGAGTGTATGAATACCATTCAAGCGCCTCTTATAAACAACTTTCTCTGCATTCCTATGCAATTCCACTTCCTGTGTGATATCATGAGAGGTAATATTTGCATGTTGTATCTTATTTTTAAATTTAGAAATCAGGATTATTAATTTTTTCCCTCCCTTTCTCTCTCAGTGATGACATCATGGTGCACAGAGAAAATCCCAGTTGAGGGAAACTTTGGTCAGACCTTTGACAAACTAAACGACTCCATCAACAGACTTGCAGAACACTTCACCACCAATGTAGTGCTTAAGGTATAGCAAACCCCCTGAGTTTTAATATAAAAAGGTAAAAATCTTACGATTGCCACACCTCCTCTAAAACACATGAACGCACACAGCCAGAGCAGAGTCTGCAAAGCGTCACAAGAGAGAGACGGCGTTAAATAACCTCATGCTTTAGGGTGCTTTCACACCTGCCTCGTTTAGTTTGGTTGAATCGTACTAGAGTTCGTTTTGGTCATTGGTGCGGTTCATTTGGGCTGGTGTGAATGCAACAATTGCACTTCGGGTGTGCAACAAAAGCGGACGAGGTCTAGGTACGCTTTCAAATGAACTCTGGAGCGTTTCCATTGTGGTGAAAATGTGATTCAACCTCGAACAGACCCAACTACCAAAGAACTGCGCATTTTTTGGACTAAACCAGCTGCCATAGTCCACTGCGCTGTACATTATGGGATGAGGACTAATATTTGTTGAACGTTTGCACAGACAAACTTGGAGTTGTGAGGCAGTGCGGAGCCTCATAGAAATGTAATCATTTAAATTAAAATTAGGCCATAATCAGACAATTCGACCGGAGAGATTTAATTTTGTCTGTCATTTCATTTTTTTCCCGGCCAATGTCCGGTAATCCCAACTTTCAAAAACTCGAAGAACAGCGAATTCTGACCAATCGAAGTGCAGTTATGGAAATCTGTTCAAGACACATCCGGTCAACGAGTGATGTTGATGTTGTCATGTGACTGCATTTTGGGTAGTTTCATCATCTCATCAACTCGATTTGGACCAGGGAAATCAGTGTGGCGTGAAAAGGAACCAAAACGCCTGAAAAAAGCTACAAAGTGTAATTTTTCGCCCTTGGTTCCAACCATAATGAACTGAACTACAGATGTGAAAGCACC
>NW_024121222.1:5532092-5673404 GCF_016745375.1 Pimephales promelas | reverse complement strand
TACTTACTCCCTGGGCGTTGGCCACAAAAAAAAGAAACAAAACACAAGGTAAAATCAGTTAATTTAATTTAGTCTTATCGTTTTTAAGTGACAAGCTTTAAAATATTCATATACTAAGTTACTAGTATTGTTTAAAATAATTTAGGCCTAACTTGTAGCCTAAATGTGTTTGAACGGCAGTGATAATTCACAACACCACATTGGACAAATTAAATTTAAGTAACGTTATATAGGCTACATCAGTTATATCTTTTTATTATCAAATTTAATTCATTTAGACGGATACAAAAGCACGCTTTAATTCATTTCCTTATATTGAAGCGAACTACGACAAAAGGTAGCCTTATGTAAAATATTGCGATTGGTGGATCATCCTATTTAATAAATACAACAAAAAGAAAGACTTACCTGTGGATCCATTGGGCTTGTTTCATGTCCTGATTGTGCGGAAACTAGAGCAGGTGAAGTGAAGTGAAGTGAAGTGACTGCATTTCATCACCTGACCAGAGCGCCTCGGTATCCCGCCCACTCTTCACGTGCACAAAGGGTATGTCCTCGCTTTTATGGGAGTACGTCTTGTACGGAATGTGTGCTAATTTTCGATGCAGACTGAGACTAGCCTCATTTTTTACATTTTCAGTTTTATGTAAAAAATAAATAATTAAAAAAAGACATTGAAAGACGATTTGTTTTACAGTAAGAGACTGCACATAGGCTACTCGACATTCCTTTGACAACTATGTAAGCAATGTAACCAGACTAACCGCATTGTGACAGATGTGACCGAGGTAACATTTGTAAAATATTTGTAGTTTCATCACGTATACCAAAGTTACAGTTGTTCATGGTGGATAATAATTAAATAAAATACAAGCACCTGGTTTAGCATACATTTATTCAACACCACAGAAAACGGTTCTCTGTACAAATAAATTCGCTAAAAAATGAAACTTTGGACTCAAACTCTGTTATTGACAACTATATTTTGATGGCTAGATTGTCCATTGAGCCATACAGAATGATCCTGATTGGAAAAACTGAAACAGATAAAAAGACATAAGTTACTACTGCTCTGCTAATTTGCACTCTGCATTTGTACAACTTAAATGTGTGACAAAGTTGCTTAATTACACTACACACACACCTGATCGTGACTTTTTTCATCTCTACGCCCTGACTAGTCTGCTGTGATGTTTCAGCGGCCTCCAATAAATCAGCTTGCTCCTCATCGCTGGAGTCTCTGAAACTCACAAGCATATGTATATAGAACTTTCCTGCCCATTTTTAAAATGTAAAAATAAAAGCTAATCCGAAAAATTTCAATTTCAAACGTTCCATCATTTAAATTTATGAGAAACACACACACACACTTGTGCTATCAAATAAAGGTGTCTATCATTGTTCTGTCATGTGACGTACAGCTCTTGCTCCTCCTGGAACGCAAGTGGTCCCATGCAGATAGCACAGAGGTTCCCCATCAGTCTGAAGCACGACGAGCAGTAACGACCTGTAAAAGCAAATGAATTCGGTCTAGCAGGTTGATCTAACAGTCTATTTCCCCTTGACAGGCAAATTATCTTAAATCAACAATTTCTCAAGAGTGAGAAAACCAACCTGTGCAGTGAGTGGTAGGGCATATGTGCACTTCATCATCATGACCTCTCGTCTCCAACATTTTCCCACAGGCCATGCATGGTTCTTTATTGATATCCAGGAGCCTGGCTATGATGAAACCCCCCGGCAGGCTGCAAAAAAAAAAAAAAGGCGAGGATTGTGTGAATTTATTTTAATTTAAAACCATATTTCTACTGGATAAATTGAAGATGTATGCATTAACCTTCAGATAATACCTAACAGATAACTACAATTCAAAAACTTGTGCTCTGTAAGATTTGTGTTTTTGAAAGAAGTCTCTTTATGCTCACCAAAGCTGCATTTATTTGATTAAAAATACAGTAAGAACTGTTATATTGTAAAATATTATAACTTAACATATATTTTAAAATACAATTTATTCCTGTGATGTTGTGCGGTTTTGTGGAAAGTGTGGATTTTTTTTTTCTGAAATCGTTGATTAGCAGAAAGTTCAAAAGAATTTTGATTTAAAATAGATTTTTTTTTTACTGTTACTTTCAATTTAATGTGTCCTTGCTTAGTAAAAGTTTTAATTAAAAATAAATTAATACTGATCCCACACTAATAATGTATCTAGTAGTGAGTGTGCTATTGTGGTTTATACTCACTGTTTGGCCAGTGTTTTTATAAAGCCATTATTTTGCTGGTCCACCTTGTTTCGTTGTACTGCCCTCAATAGGGCTTTTCCTAAAGACCTACGATGAGTGAGAATATGCCTGTGGAGGTACAGGATCCTCTTCTGCAACATGCAAACATTTAGTATAAACTATTCATAGAAAAAGCAAACTGAAAGTAAAACAGTTCAGTCATTGTCCTTTTACAAGCCACATCTGCACAGTACTGTGTTTCTCTTCCATGAGACATAATTCTCTTTATAGATAAAAGCATTAGAAGGGTGACCAGCTTAATAAATATTTGACAAAAACTTTATATCTGTGACTAGTAAAGGCCATTTTGATGATAATTGTGCATAGGAAACTTTCTTACTTTCTCTCTTTCAGGATGGTACCTGGCACACACAAACCTCTGTAAACGTTTGGCGTAGCCACCAGCAATCACAATAAACAGCGTGAAGCCATAAAGAAGACCTTTGTTTGGAGGGAAGACAAAAGTCAGGCATATAACCAAATAAGTTGAAATGTTTGCATTGTAAGAAATGGATTTGTATGTCGTATGTAAAATGTTGTTTACTTGTCTTTACATTAATGCCATATAAAAAACGAATGCTATTTGCTTGGAAAGTGCCTGCAATACTTAAAATTATCTTGATGTAAAGTATAAACAAATGTACTTGACTTTCTTTGTTTATGACGTAGAGCAGGATAAAATGAGCAAAAGGTTTGGAAAAAAAAGAAAGAAGGAAATTCACAAATTTGGTGCATGCAACCAGCCACAAAGGTTAACAAGAGGATACACTGGGGTGATAAAACCACAAGCAGAGATAAGACTACAGTGAGTGAACAAAGGGAAGAGTGCAAGAAAACAACTGCGTGCGACAGAGGAAGGACATCCGTCATATTAGACATCATGAGTTACAGAGACTGATACTCCTAAAAAAGAAAGACTGGATCTTAGATGACAGAGGATTCGATGAATTACATGGAATTGGAATTCCACAAAAAGTAAAGCAGGGGTGCCTAATCCTCTTCCTAGAGATCTATCTTCCTGCAAAGTTCAGCTCCAACCCTGATCAAATACAACTGAACCTATTTCTAGGTTATTTCTATTTATTCAGGTGTGTTTGATCAGGGTTGAATCTGCAAGTAGGTAGATCTCCAGGAACAGGAATGGGCACCTCTGGTATAAGGAGTAAGGCACTCCTCAGATGATGCCTGCATTAAGCTTGAAGGAAACCTGATACCCTATCAACAGATGCTGTTTATTGGTTACAATGCAAAGCAGTTAAAGCAAAAATAAAATGTAAAGGCCCAGTTTGACAGACAGGACTTAAATTAAGCCAGGATTAGGTTCAGTTTAAGTGGCTTTCATAAACGTGCCTTAGAAAAAAAACATTACTGGTGTGCATCTTGAGACAAAACAATGGCTCCTACATATTTTAAGAAATGTTAGTGCAAGTTTCTTTCAGTTGAAACAGCTCAAACTGGGAGTTAGTCTGGGACTAGCTTAAGGCTTGTCTGTGAATCTGGGGGGAGAAATCAGCTCAAATAAAGCTCTGGGTGCTTCAATTAAGATCTTTATGATTACTAGAACTTTACATCCAAGTGAGTTTGATCAAGGTTGGAACTATTTGCTGAAGGAAAATGGACCTCAAGACCCATAGTTGAGAACCCCTGGTTTAGAGCTTGAATATACATTTTAGCTTTAAAATGAAACTTTTTGTTTTGCATTACCTTCTTTGTATTGTAACCAATAATTTTGTTTTGTTTTGTTACAACTGCTTCCAGTGAGACTTTACGTATTAAAATAAGGCTCAAACAAGAAAAACCACAAGGTAGTCTTCTACGTCATTCATTCCTAAATAACTTCAACCTGTGGGCGGGTGAGTACTATGGCTACCTGAAGAATCATTGGGTTAAAGTGATAAGATAAAAAGACACACCAAGTAATGGCCTATGTCTATTGTTTTTCTGTGATTGGTTGCGTTGTAGAATAGGTCTGGTTAAAAAATCTGTTTACTATGATTTAAATATTCAGAAAACAACTGTAGTTGCTTTCTAGCTTAAGTGTCAGTAAAATGATCATAAAACGTTTTGAATTGATATATCAAAAGCACATTTGTGAGTAAGCAGATTAAACTCTTTTGACTGGTCAAACGTTCCATCTGCTGTTCCAGTGTCGACCATTAGGAGTCACTCTAAAACAATAGACTCCATGTACAGTGTGGTGTGTACTTGTACCAATGAGCAGGTATCTCATGTAGTCTGGCTCCAAAGGCTTCATGAGACATTTCTTGCTAAGCACAGTGATATTTCCTTTCTGCAGGATGTCAAAAGAGGCTGCAATGTCCCTAAAGATATCTGAGGCGTAGCCAGATCCATTCACTTGTACTGCCACCACTACAGGAGCTGGAGGTGAACAAAAATTGTGAATAACAAAATATGCTAGAAGAATTTATAGAGAAAGTAAGCAAACCATTGACTTATAACAGCCATTGAATTATTATGCAGTGCGCAATTCAACAAAAACATACATCGAAACCATGCTATGGTTTTCGTCTTGTGTACCTTGGGTCACGATTTCACCCTGGGCCTGGTGGTGTACCAGCTCAAACACCCAGAACACCATGAGGTCAACAGCTATCAGTATTACTGTCATGACCATATACCTGAACAAAGACAACGTCTGACCTGCCATAGCCCGTCTCTCTCTCGCAGTCAGGAACAGAGAGCCTGAGGAAGACATGAGAGCCATTATTAGAGTCATTCTAGCTCTTGGCCAGATGTGTGTATCTCTGTGGAGCTTTTTAGGTTTTGAACTGGTTTTGTAGCCTTGTGTACCCTACTATCAATCAAAGGTTTGGGGTTAGTGTGTTTTCTTAAAATAATAATTTTATTCATCTTTAGGTTTCTATTCATCAAAAAAAAAAGTATCACAATTCCCACTAAAATATTAAGCAGCACAACTGATAACAACCAAATCAAAATTGATAATAACAAGGAATGTTTCTTGAGCACCAAATCAGCATATTAGAATGATAGATAATGTGACACTAAAGACTGAAGTAATAACTACTGAAAATTTAGCTTTGCCAGCACGGGAATAAATTAAATTTTAAAATGTATTAAAATAGCATACGTGTAGGCTATTTCCCAATATTATTGTTTTTACTGTATTTGACCAGTTGTGATGTTTTATAGGTTAATATGCCAAATTACTGTAGAGTTTGATTGGATGTATGACCTTTGACAGAAAAAGTTATTTTTTTATCCCACAACAGACGTGCAGCACATTTTTTGGGGTCACCAGAAGTGTCCAAGAGCAGTTTGCTTTACTACAGCAGTTTGACCTTTTGACCTGCGTCTTTCTGAGTGTGAAACATTCCCTGTTTTCTGTTACTTGTCTTGTTGATCTTTCCCTTGTGAGCTTTTTCTCATCTTTCCTTGTTGATCTCTCACTGCTCGGGGTCCTCCTCCACATTTTTGAACCTCTCAGCCTCTTTCAGCTCTATTTCTCTTATCTAAATGTCTATGAACATTCTTTCCTTTCTTCCTTCCTCTTTCTTGACCCTTCACCCTACACCATCTATCTGCTAATGGACACACACACACACTTATTTAAATAAGTATACACTCACAGGGCCTGATGTAGGTGAGAGTTTCTCTGTGGCTGAGGGGAAGTACTGCTGTTTTGCCCTGTCCGGAGAGCTTCCTGTCTAGCTCAATGAACTGGTCAGTTATGTAGATGTTCTCAAATTTATCATTATGAAGGTATCGATTTTTGTAAAGAACGGCCCTGTTCACAAACACAGAAAAGGACAATGGACATCACACAAATACAAATGAATATACTCTTACAAACCCCCAAATATGATCATCCCTTTGTAAAAATCCTTATTCTCTTATTTTAGGACTACAATCTCAACAGCTTTATTCAGTTCCATTTTACAAGATGTAAACAACACTGGTCCAGAAGCACTTCCTGTTTCAGTTTTTTAACACTACATAAAAGCTGGGATAAAATACAACCAACAGAACATATAAAACTAAATCAAATAGTTAAACAAACATCTTTAAGATATTTTCTTTACATGTGAAATAAAGAAACAGGAAGTGTTTCTGGACCAGTGTTGTTTACATCTTGCAAAATGGTCTATACAAAATGTTAACAAACAGATTTTAATAAAATAATTCCATGACAGTACCGACATGTGTAGATCTAAATGTGTGTGATTTATTGACTATGGCATGTTGTATTTAACAGGAAGTACATACTGAAGATACATGAAGAGAAGCATGAAGAAACCCATGTATGCAAGTAGAACCTTGAGCTCCAGGAGGAGGCCCATCTGCTCAGACACCTCCTCCATGATACCCTGAGCAGCATCCTGCATGGACTGACTGTTGTTCAGATGCAGATCAAAGTTGATGGAGGAAGAAATGTTGAATTCAAATTCTTTTTTAATTCGATCGAATGCCGCAATGGTTGCTAGAAGTGACAACAACAAAAATGGCAATAACTAAATAACAAAAGTTTTTTTCTGAACTGAAGTTTTAAAAAGTTTTTAAAGAATCAGTCCATGCATACTGTTTAACATGTAAATTTCAGAAGGTGAACTTTACTTACGATAAGCCAAAGCAGTCTTCAAGTGGTCAGCAATATATGATGGTAAGATGCAGAATAACTGTCCCACTGAACGAAAAGACAATTAAAAAAGGCATTAGTTTAAAAAACATCTGTGAAAATAGCAAATTTTAGTAATGGCCGTATAGAGCATTTTGCAAGATGTAAACAACACTGGTCCAGAAGCACTTCCTGTTTAAGTTTTTTAACACTACATAAAAGCTGGGATAAATTACAACCAACAGAACATATAAAACTGAATCAAAAAGTTAAACACACATCTTTAAGATGTTTTCTTTACATGTGAAATACAGAAAACAGTTACAAACTGAAACAGGAAGTGTTTCTGGACCAATATTGTTTACATCTTGTAAAATGGTCTATAGGATTCATTTTAGCGCTGAGAGGTAATGTTTGGATTTGCTGTCAGATGTGATTTGCAGTCAGTCTGTTGAGAAATGTGAGAGATGCATACACATGGGAACACAACCACCCCACTCATACTGTAGCATTTAGGGTACTTAAAAGTGACAGACTGCTCCCACAAGAACACACTGTAAATAAACCTTTGTATTTATTGAGCATGTGAGATGAACAGTACTTAAGAGGCTCTGTCACAGGAACCATTTTTCACAGTTTCGACAACGTTAGAAGAGATCAAATATACCGAAACCAAATCACTGTGATGCAGAAAATAATGCAGTAAGGAATCAGCGTGCTGTGGATATATGATTTCCTGTAAAGAGGGTAATGACAGGGCTTTTAAGGGACTAATCATATGCCAGAGACGCACCGCGTGCGAGCCCGCAGAGAGACTGGAATCCATCTAGGATGTGGCAGAGAAAAGAGAACACAGAGAGCAGCTCCATGCAGTTCTCACGGCCTTCTTGGAACAGCTTAGTGCACTTCTGATATGGCAGACCCAGCTTGTCATTACACACATCACCAATATCTGCCATGAAGTGCAGTACCTTTCTTAGAACACGAGCTGAAAAGGAAATAGAGAGAGAGAGACTCAAACCTCAATAAACATGAAAGAGTATAGGCCCAGATTATGGCGTTATACAGGATGTTTGGTCGACTGATTCACTCACCAACATGACGCACAGATTCCGTCAGAGCTCTGATGAGGTTTTGTACTCGGCCTGCCATTGAGTAAGCATTCCTCGCAATCTCCTTAATCTTACTCAGGGCCGCTAAAAAAAGGCATTTTTAGAATATCAAAACAAAAATATGTACAACAAACAACTGTATTTTTAAGTAAACCAAAAGACTTTGAGAATATATATACACACACATACAGGGTTAGGGTTAGTTGTAGAAATATTTTAGCCACTATATTAAATAAATATATTATATTTTATTATTAGAATGGTAAAACATCAGTTTTTTATCAAACAAATTTTTTTCTGCAAAACAGAAGACATTTTGAAGAACTGATTTTGTCTACACAGTGAATCGTATGGACAAAAAATAAACAAATACTGAGACATCTACTGTGTTTTGCAGAAAAAAAGGTGAGGGTGAATAAATGATGAGAATTTATTCTTGTACACTATCTTTTCAAGTGAATAAAGTGAAATTCTAAATATTCTCGCTATTTAGTTTAGAGCTGATGTTGGTGTTTTTGAAAGAGGAGCATTGTTGACATGATGATCTTGCAGATGGACTCACGTAGCAGTGGGTTGGCGGCACGCTGTAGGAGTTGTTGGGTCTGATTCATGGCAAGTTCTGTACCACAGATCACACTGTCTGCGGCCCGTTCAACATTCTCCATTGTGTTACTCACGGGGCCATGGATAACCAAGGTACAGATGAGGAAAAGAAGGAGTTTTTTACCCCTGGCTTAAAAGCAAAAAAAAAAAAAAAAAAAAAAAAAAAACGTGTGAGAGGTGTTATGATGAGCAATACAATTAGGAAAACTAAGAGGTGATAAATTATTGATGATGATAATAATAATTAATAAATCATACAGATGATTTCAGAGTAGTTTTAAAGCTAATTCAAAGGAGATTTAGAGGAGACTAGCGCTGTGAAAATCAAATTCTTCCCTACTATATATATAGTACACGAAAAATCAAGCCAACAAAGTAATATGTCCGAAAATTAAGTCCCAAATCACACACTATACACAATGTAAAATGCACTATGTACTCAGTTGTTATAATTGTACCATACATTTTTATATGTTAATGTTTTGCTATATTTGTACATTACCTATTACATTTTTACGGTTTAAGAACTTGCTGTGTTTTTTTCATAATTGTTTTGAATATTTACATTTAGATGAAATGCATATAGTGGTCATGTAAACATACAAGCATTATAAATTGTAGGCCTTTAACCTTTCCCCCATGGACAGCAAAAGTGGAAATATTCATTCTTTTCTTATTTTTTTCTTTCCTTTCTGACAAATAGCCCAGGTCTCCCCTATATCTGCTCATATTATAGGCTTAAATTTTAAATTATATTCAGCAACTTAACGTGTTCACATGTTCCAACACAGAATACGTTTATGAAAGATTGACAGTGTTTAGTTACTCGAGCACAGCATTGGGATCATCAGCATGACGTTGGTGCGCACGCGGTCGGAAAGACCCGATCCAAACCCAGCCAAAGCGGCGATGATGCCGGTAGTGGTGACGCAGAACCAGAGATCGTTGTTCTGGATGAACAGCGCTGTCATACCGTACACTGAAGCGAGGAACAAACCCAGAGTAAATCCAGCAAGGCTGCGCTTCACCTGACGTATCGCTGAGCGACGCCTACGCGATATTTTCCTACCGAGAGACATTAAAAAGGTCCATTTAGAGCCATCCTAAAGAGAAAGGAAGTACAAAAATAAAAAAGGAAGCAACTTTATTAGATGTTTAGCCATTAAAAAAGGAAATATGAATTGTTAGTTAGGCCTATAACTTACCTGTCCACTGTAGAGCTTGCAGTAATAACTTGCTTTTCAAAGCAAAATAACGTTATAGCAAACGTTACTCAATTTTTGATCCAAGTTTCACTTTTTTATTGACAGGTAAACGGATGATGTATTTCTGGCCCCATTCAAATGCTTATACTAAAAATGTAAAAACGGTTTTTTTTTTACACCTAATCCACGGGGTTCAATCTAACGGAATATTGTTGCATCTTTTAAAACGGCTTTCTTTAGCAGTCAGTGTTCTTGTATAGCAGTGAAGAAGAAACCAGCAATGGAGTGTCTTGGGGAAACCAGATGTAAAACACCCCACTCAAGTGTGTTTATCTTACATTTTGTTTTTAGATAACACTCAAAATTTATTAGTAGCTGCCCAGCATAGATTTGACTCTTTTTTTGGTGTGAATTTGCAGCATTGGAGCAGGTGTGTAAGCGCATTCTGCCACCTAGAGTTCATAGGTTACTGTTTGGCCCCTTGTCAGAGTTTCCTGTGGTCCGACGTCTCACGGGGGCTGTGTTTGGAGCTTTGAGTGGTGTGGGTAGGTAGCTTTGCAAAATCTGGTAAGCATACTAACGTTACGATTAAAAAGTGTGGGGTCTGTCTGTAAGATTTTTAAAGTGTTTTTTTTTTAACATCTGTCTCTTATATATATATATATATATAGATATATATATATAGATATATATATATATATATATATATATATCGTATGTCTCTCATGAACACCAAGGCTGCATTTATTTAAAGGGGTGGTATAATACCCCTTTCACAAGATGTAAAATAAGTCTTTGATGTCCCAAGAGTGTGTATGTGAAGTTTTAGCTCAAAATACCGTACATATATTTTTATATAAGATGTCATTTTTTGAGTGTGAGTAAAAACCACAGACAGTAAAAGAAATGGACACAGTGACCCCATTGATTTCAATGGAGAAGACTGATTAAATTCCTGCCTGATGTCTGAGCAACTGCACAGGCTCAAACTGAGCTTGACGACAGTCGACAGTTGTAAATCTTCTAGTAGCTGTGCTTAGACAAATCTGAATCACCGAATTCCTCAAAAACGTAATTTTTTGTCCCGTTGCTTTTATGAACTTTCTATCTATGGACTTCTCCCTTGACTTTATGGCTCCATGTACCCCTGATTGCCTTATAGGCAGTAAAAGATTGCCTGCGAGCTTTTCCTCCTGTCTATATGGTAATGTCTCTATTGTGCGATAGAAAGTTGCGTGGTTATGACACAATCGTCAGCCTGTTTTTACAAAAACTGCTTCTACAGGGCCGTAACGTAAGATACAGTAAGTAATGAAGTCCTTTTATACATTGTCGTGTTTCTTTACAAATAAATAATGAACAAATTAAGTCTTTGGACACCTCAGATGTAAAGTTATTCGCTGTCAAAGTGACGCCAAAATGAATGGGAGTCAATGGGATGCTAAACAGCAGGTGAAGTTCTTCTACAATGGCGGCTCCCGTGAGGCTTCAACTTCCGCAGATGAATTACCCCCTTGGTAAACACACACAGTTTTTGTGTTTGTCCCTTTAAATGCAAATGAGCTGCTGTTCCCAGCACAGTGGGCAGATGAGTGTTACCAGAAGTATGATAATTATCGTATTTGTACGATAATTTTGACCTCTGTACAATCAATGATGAAAAAAATCCTATAATGTACGATAATTTCTGAATTTTGTGACACAATCGGAGGTCATTGTAACCATAGTGCTTCTATACTCATTGATTTAGCTGTGGATCTATGTCATGATTGTGAGTGAGCACGGCAGAGTGAGAGAAAGCGAAAGATCTTGTGTGTGTGGGCCTTATGAAAGCTACATTCCCCGTCAACAATCCAGTTAATTTTTAGTTTTATATTGATCATTTATGTCCTCCACATTGAATGAAGTCATTGAAAATTTGTTAACGAGGAAAGCACAAATAATTGGTCCCAAAAAAGTACAGTTGTAATTGAAATCTTTTTTTTAACATTATAAATGTATTTACTTATACTTTTAATTAATTTAATGCATCCTTGGTGAATTTAATATCTTAAGTCTATTTGACCCCAAAATTTTTAATGGTATTCTATAAATGATTGTTTCATGAATTATACAGTACAATTAACATGTGATGCTAATCTTTAACCTGTTTTTAAGGGTTATTTTACGGACTCATGCAAAATATTGCCATGACAGCTATACAACGTGTTGTTGTTGGGTGTGTGTTCGTAGGCAAGTACACTGCAGAAAGTAAACATTTGATAAAAAATATTATATTCTGCTTCAGTGCAAATGCTTTTTTTACTTACAGGTGTCTGCGTTATGTGTTCTGTATGGTGTGTTTCTGTAGGTCTGTGTTGCCTTGGAGGCATGTTTTCCAAACTGTTCCGCTGCTCCGTTCTCCTGATGTTTCCTAGTATGATTGGATCTCAAGGTCGGACATACCTGATGGTTTTTGTGCTGCATGGACTTTACCATGGTAAAAATCTTAGGGACAGGAATATTCAACTTTGTGACTTAAAATGACACTACAAAGCACATACCTCAAACATAGACTTTCTTTAGTTTTGACCCATCTCCTGTGCTCTTCCCATCAGGCCCAATTGCAAACATCCAGCATAACGTGCAGGATGTGGCTTCCTCCATGGGTTGTAACATAGACCTGCAGATCACACACAGCAAGGTGATGTGGAGAATGCTGACAGAGCCTTACGTGCAAGTAGTGCAGGAGATAGTGGTGAGTCCTGACACTCTACAATTTGCTGATCATGTAATTATGCTGATCAGTCATGGAAATCTGTTCCACAAACATCTTTCTTTTTAGAATGACAGTGAGGAATTTCAAAAAATCTCTGAAAAAGTGAGCAAAAAGTTCCAGAAGATCCGGGATGAGGTAATGGGACGGTACGGATATGACTCTCTTGGTAAGGAGTCCGTCCATACGGCCAACAGCACTCAGGAGGAGTATGTAGAGAAGACTAGAGCCCGTTGTGACTGTGAGTGTAAATGAGAAGAAAACAAGCTATAGACTGTGTACGATAGAGGTTTTAAGTTTAGCTTTGTCTAAATGATGTTGTGTGTAACAGATGTGGTGCAGCAGGGAATTAGCAGATGTCAGGATTGGTTCAGTACTAAGTGGAAAGAGTGTATGAATACCATTCAAGCGCCTCTTATAAACAACTTTCTCTGCATTCCTATGCAATTCCACTTTCTGTGTGATATCATGAGAGGTAATATTTGCATGTTGTATCTTATTTTTAAATTTAGAAATCAGGATTATTAATTTTTTCCCTCCCTTTTTCTCTCAGTGATGACATCATGGTGCACAGAGAAAATCCCAGTTGAGGGAAACTTTGGTCAGACCTTTGACAAACTAAACGACTCCATCAACAGGCTTGCAGAACACTTCACCACCAATGTAGTGCTTAAGGTATAGCAAACCCCCTGAGTTTTAATATAAAAAGGTAAAAATCTTACGATTGCCACACCTCCTCCAAAACACATGAACGCACACAGCCAGAGCAGAGTCTGCAAAGCGTCACAAGAGAGAGACGGCGTTAAATAACCTCATGCTTTAGGATGTTTTTAGACCTGCCTCGTTTAGTTTGGTTGAATCGTACTAGAGTTCGTTTTGGTCATTGGTGTGGTTCATTTAGGCTGGTGTGAATGCAACAATCACACTTTGGGTGTGCAACAAAAGCGGACGAGGTCTAGGTACGCTTTCAAACGAACTCCGGAGCGTTTCGTTTGTGGTGAGAACGTGATCCAACCTCGACAGACCCAACTACCAAAGAACTGCGCATTTTTTGGACTAAATCAGCTGCCATAGTCCGCTGCGCTGTACATTATGGGATGAGGACTAATATTTGTTGACCGTTTGCACAGACAAACTTGGAGTTGTGAGGCAGTGCGGAGCCTCATAGAAATGTAATCATTTAAATTAAATTAGGCCATAATCAGACAATTCGACCGGAGAGATTTAATTTTGTCTGTCATTTCATTTTTTTCCCGGCCAATGTCCGGTAATCCCAACTTTCAAAAACTCGAAGAACAGCGAATTCTGACCAATCGAAGTGCAGTTATGGAAATCTGTTCAAGACACATCCGGTCAACGAGTGATGTTGATGTTGTCATGTGACTGCATTTTGGGTAGTTTCATCATCTCATCAACTGATTTGGACCAGGGAAATCAGTGTGGCGTGAAAAGGAACCAAAACGCCTGAAAAAAGCTACAAAGTGTAATTTTTCGCCCTTGGTTCCAACCATATGAACTGAACTACAGATGTGAAAGCACCCTTACAATAATAATGAACATAAACAATTTACAAGAGCTCTGACTTGTACCACTTGACTGCTGCATGTTAATTTCAGCTGTAAGTCAACAAGTCAATATTTTTTTATATTTTTAATTTTCTTTGTTTATTGATTGCTATCAGGATGTGAAGACAGTTTCAACCAGTAATAATAAAGTGTTCATGAAAAACATTACCTACCCTATCTATAATAAATTAAAAAAAAATCTTCTTATGATTTGTCTTTAAGAATTTGGAGCAGCAGTCAGTATTTGGAGTGAACGTCCTCCAGAATTTCTCTAAGGAGCTGAGCCGTGCATTTCAGGAGAAAATTGTAATTGCTGAGAAGATAGCTGGGGTGATTGACTTCCTTCTCTCGTTCACCTTCATCACGGTGTTCACCTCGTAAGTTCTCACTCCTTCCTTAAGTGCCGTTGTGCTACATGTGACCTTACAACGCATTCTCATCCTTTAACGTCATATAGAACGCTATATGAAAAAACGCCGCTATACTACGCACATGGCACCCTTTATCGTGAAAATATAACACGCGCTGTGAAGGCTAAGTTTAGGTGTGGGGTAGGGTGTGCGTGTCATATTCACGCTAAAGGATTTATGACGTCTTGGGTTAGCGTGTTATATTAACGATAAAGGGTGCCATGTGCGTAGTACAGCGCCGTTTTTGCATATAGCGTTCTATATGACGTTAAAGGATGAGAACGGGCTGCAAAGGTACAACATTGTCAAAGGTACAAAAATGTTTCTTGCACGCCAAATCAGCACAATAGAATGATTTCTGAAGGTACAGTAATTTCTGGAGTAATAGTCAGCTTTGGCATCACAAGAATAGATAAAGTTTTACAATTATAAATTATAATTGAATACAAAAATTATAATTGAATACAGTTATTTTACTTCTTTCAAAAACATAAAAATAATGTATATATATATATATATATATATATACATTATGATTTATGACAGCATGATTATTGCACAGGTGTGCCTTAGGCTGGCCACAATAAAAGACCACTCTAAAATGTGCAGTTCTACTGGATTGGGGGGGGTTTGGGTGTCCGGTGGATGTAGCATGTTCCTGCAGGTTATCAGAGAACCAGGGCATCTTTCTCCTTTTTTATCAAATGTTCAGGGTTTTTTTTTTTATTTATTATTATTTTTTTTTTTGCAGAGCATTTGGATATCTTCGCCAATTTTGCAGAGACATTCATTTCGACAATGTCTACATAACTACTTACTTCAGACAGATTGATGCTCGAAGAAAAAGAGCTGTAAGTTATAATCTTAAAAGTACACGTGACATTCATATCCGTGTTTGCACTAATCTGAGCTTCTGTTTCAGGGAAAGAGGCATTTGCTACCACTGAAGAAAGCAGAGCAAGAGAGATTGATCAACCCATGGAGCTTATTTATCCACTCCAGCGAGCTCATGCCTGTGGTACTTTTTTAGGGCTGTGTGATAATATGGTCCCTGTGTTCAGCATTTCATTCATGTTCTGATAATCAGATTGTGTATTAAAAATGGAGCAGAGTTAAAGGTGAAGTGTGCCATAAACAGAATCGGTAATATAATGTTTTCAAACAGGCTTTTCAAACACTCACTCAGAAAGATAATTGGCTTTATGCACAGCTTCACTACTTCCTGAACTTCAGCCAGCTCCTTGTTTACAGTCAGCCATTATTGGACAAACTGCCAGGTTAATCCAGGTGTGTCTGACCTCAGTAGTCACAACCATAGACATCATATAGGTAGACGCCCCATCGACCGCTACAGCCTAATGGCACGGATGAGCCGCATCTTAAACCGGTCATCCGCTCCGCTCAGTCTAATCTGTTTGGCAGGTGATATGAGCTGTCAGCACATTTAACGAATCATATCTCACTGAATACGGAAGAGATTTTCACGCGGGGTATTTTGCTGCAAAGGTCATACATGTAGCTATAATACAGGACACATGGGATATTTTATTCCCAAAATACAAACTTTAGTCAGGTAATGTTAAATGTTAAATCTTACTTGTGAAAAGTAATTCCTAAGCGATGGTCCGCCGATTTGAGCAGGGAATATGCTGCACAGTGCTCTGGCATCTACTGCTGCTATGCAACACAATAAGAACACGACCGGTTTAAGATGGCGGCCACATTTCTCAGTGCCCAGCAGCCAATAGGGCATCTAGTCTCTATATGATATCTATGGTCACAACAACAATAATCAGACACACCTGAATTAATCAAGTTTGTCCAATAATGGCAGACAGGAAACAAGGAGCTAGTGCAGCTGTGCATAAAGCCAATTCATGCCTTTGTCTGAATCAGCACTGCTGTGTTGAGTTGGTGAGGACCCTTAAAGAAACAGCAATGTTTTGGTGGTGCCACAGAGCCAAAGTGTTGGTGCATTTCAGGGAAATAATGGCTGGCTTATTACTTACTTTGCAAACAGGAAAGCATTTATGTATTTTATAATAAGCTGAAGTTTTTTTGTTTGTTTGTTTTGGGTCTGAAACAATGTCTCTCGTGCAGATTGTGGGCTTCCTGCAAGTCGCATCTCTGGCTCTGTTTGTGTGTGTTCTGCTGGCTGTGGATGGAATCCTGTACAACATATTTGACCTCATCCGAAGACACACTTTCACCACTTACTCTGTTACTAGTGAGCACAAATACAGACATAAACATGAGCAGTGTTTTCCTTCGAGATTGAATGAATTAACATGTGACTCTACTTTAAAGGAGAACTCCGCTCAATTTTAACATTGAGCTAATTTTTTTGTACATGTGGAGTGCTGTCAGTAGACAAAAATGACAAACATTTGTTATCCTCTTTTTAAAATTCGTACCCTGTTGACTTCAATGGGGCAAGTTCTAAACCTGCTTTTAGCCTCTTAACATCCTTGATTTGTCACAGCCATGTGAGCGGTGTTATTAAGAGTGACCACGCTCAATCGGACTGCAGTAGATGTGAAAGATATGAATAAAAATGATGTTAAATCAGCCAGCGCACTTCCTGTATTTACTTCCTGTTTTCGGTCGAAGTCCACAGTAGTCGATTGTCGAGTTCGTGCGCATAATCATTGGTATCTAAGCTATAACGCGCGAACTCCACAATCGATTACTGTGGACTTCGACCAAAAACAGGAAGTAAAAACAAGTATGTGCGCTAGCTGATTAAACATCATTTTTATTCATATCTTTCACATCTACTGTAGTCAGATTGAGCGTGGTCACTCTTAAAGGGATAGTTCACTTTGAAATTATTTTTTGATATGTTTTAGCTTACCTCAAGGGCATCCAAGATGTAGGTGTCTTTGTTTCCACAGTATTTTCAATTTTGACATTTTTCAGTCAAACCATTGTGACTGTCTATCAGTCATACACTGGAGGCAAAGGAGGTCCACCAAAAAGCATGCACAGAGAAGTCAAAATTAAACATAATTTAATGACTCATAAATGTAAGTACACATTGATGGCCTAAGACCCGAAACGAGCGGTTTTTTGTTTTTACCTCGTGTAATCCAAGTGATCTGAATCAGTTGTTCAATGTCCAACTGAACCGAACTGAATCAGTTCAATGTTACGTCGGAAGTGATCGCTTGTGTGTGACGTCACTCAATATTTACGCGGAGATTTCGGAAGTTTTACCTTTTACTAAACATATTTAGATATACCGAAATCGTCTTCCTTTGCAGTTTCCCGTATATCTAAATATGTTTAGTGAAAGGTAAAACTTCCGAAATCTATGTATAAACAAAGAGTGACATAGGCGCCCGTGCCATCAGATCATTTTGTCATGGCTATGATTACAAGAGGTAAAACGATAAATAAATAAATAAATACTGTTCGTTTTCTCACACAAACTGCTCGTTTCGTGTCTTAGGCCATCAAGGTGTACTTACAGTACATGTACGAGTCATTGAATCATGTTTAATTTCGACTTCTCTGTGCATGCTCTTTGAGGTGAACCGATTGAGGACCCCCTTCACCTCCAGTGTGTGACTGACAGACAACAACGGTTTGACCAAAAAATGTCAAAATTGAAAATACTGTGGAAACAAAGACACCTACATCTTGGATCCCCTTGAAGTAAGCTAAAACATATCAAAAATTAATTTCAAAGTGAATTATCCCTTTAATAAGACCACTCACATGGCTGTGCACTTGTAATGACAAATCAAGGATGTTAAGAGGCTAAAAGCAGGTTTAGAACTTGCCCCATTGAAGTCAACAGGGTGTGAATTTTAAAAAGAGGATTACACGCTGTAGGCAACACTGATTTTTGTCGTTTTTGTCTGCACGGACAGCACTCCAATTGTACAAAAAAATTAGCTCAATGTTAAAATTGACCGGAGTTCTCCTTTAATGCCTCCCATTAATTTGATGTAAATAGTATGTTTTCTATCTTTATCTCTGCTTCTGAAGGTGTTCAACATGCAGACATTGTAATTGGTGGAGATTCCATGTTAGCCAGACTTCTGCGGAAAACCATTGGGGCCTTCAACACCTCCTCCAATCTTGATGTGCAATCAAGTAACTTGCGTAGGTTATCTACTATTTGGGTGTCAATATTCTTTCTTCAAGTGAGAAATTTACATGACAAATTCTGGACAAAAGAGATAATTCTGGAGAATCTCAGAGCAAGCTAAGAATAACTGCACAGGCACAAAAGCCCAGTGCAGATGAAAAAGAAAAAAAAAGATCTATAAGAAAATAATCTCAATACATCACAGTTTGGAATAACTATACTTCTCTTATGTTTTTGGATCATGGCCTAGATACTGATATAATATTGTATTGCCAAGTCCCTGATATCTCAAGATCACACAAGGTCTCTGTTTGTTGCAGCAGCCCATACACTCCCACACTGATCTCAGCTAATGTGGGGTTTAATTCATAAACTGTTTCATTAGAAGAAAAATCTATTCAATTAAATCTCTATTCTGTTGGCTTTTTGTTTCAAAATACATTTTCGAAAATATCTGGTTTCAACTTAGTGTAATCTTACTGGCGTGGAGAAATGCACCAGCTTTAGTATTAGAGAGATTGTGAATGTACTTGTGAGTGGCTCAATGTTACAGTCGGTCTTTTCTGAGGCCAAGTGACGTCTATGGTCTGACCGTCTATTTAATCTGATCAGAGTTAAACTCAAATCTCTGATTGTGCCTGTTTATCTCATCCAGATAGATCTAAACTAGACCGGTCACCAGACGCAGTACACCGGCAGACAGCTGATGAGAGGACTATTTATAACCCTAACATGACAGCATGCAAGCTAGACAATATAATGACGATACATCAGTTAGACGGCAGAGTCAGACATTGTATTCAGTTTGCTATGTAACCTGATCCAGTAATAGGTTATTTGTATATATGCTCAAAATTTTGGGGTCAGTAAGATTTTATTTTTGTAAGTAATGAATTCCTTTTATTCATTTATAAAGACAGTTATGTTTTAAAGGGTTATTATAGTTTTCAAATACTGTGAATGTTGTTCTTGAACCTATTCATTAAAGAATCTTGAAAAAAAAGAACCGTTTCCACAAAAATATTAAGCAGCACAACTGTTTTCCACATGATCATAATAGAAAATGTTCCAAATTTAGAAGGATTTCGAAAGGATCACGTGACAATGGAGACTGGAGTAATTGCTGCTGAAAATTCAGCTTTGCCATCATGGCAATAAATTACATTTTAAAATAAATAACTGGTATTAATTGTTAATAATTGCTGTTTTTAACTAGTTACGGTCTCCTTTCTTACGTCTTTGCATCATGTTTGTTCTTTTTGTGTGTATAGATTGTTTGCCCCAGCCACATGCTCTGAGCCAGTCAAACTACTTGTGGATCTTCCTCCCCCTTTTACTGATGTGCCTCATGTGCTGCCTGCAGGTATACACCAATCGCCTGCGCCGGGTCATCAGCACCTTCTACTTCCCAAAGGTAAGACTACCTGCCCCGTGAGCCCAGGTAACAGATTCACACTGACTCACTCTCGTCTTTGGGTCAAACAGTCCCATTAACTTCAGCAACAGTAAAGTGAACAGTACCCCATGAATGACTAATTTTGTTTGTTTGGATCGAGAGACAGAAGCTAGTACTCCTGGCAGCGTGTTTGTCATTAACAATATTGGTCAGTCATAAACATCAGAAGCTCCTTATGCTTTGTTTGGCTAAGAAGCTTAAGAGTTATTGTTCAGCATGTGCTGCTGCTTTCTAATGCTGATCACGTATAATATTGCGACAGATTTAGGAATAATAGCTGTTGGACTTGGGGTAATGTGTGGCATGTATCAAGCTAATGCTCTGTTGATGGGCTTTCACGTTTTTTTTAACATAAGATTTTTGTGATTAAATGATTTTTTTAATAATATTTCCTTTTTACTAACACATTTCTTGGACACTTTATAAAAGTATGTTCAACAATTAATGGCACCTTTATTCCCAGTGCAGACATTTCACAAAAGAATTCACTCAGCAGGAGAATATTTATTATTTCGCAGGCTGTTGTTTGTCACTGTACACTTGGCACAGGAAGGCTTGAACAAATGCTAAAGGTCTCCTAGCATAATTGAAACAAACAAAAGGCACAATAACAGGCAAAATGGCGTCCTCTGATGTCAGTTCTCCAATTAAAATAAACTTTGCATTTTCCTTTTATATGAAATGGGGTCCATATTGCAAAGAAAAATGCAGATTTCTCATGTTTCAAACAAATTAGTGTAGTATAATACAATTTCTAATGTGTTTTATAATAAAAAAAAAATGTTCTGACTTGAATAATGCATCTTTGGGTTCTTGGCTTAGTTCTGCACTGTTTTTGTAGAACGTGTGCGACTAGTCCATGGAGTGAAGTAAAACCCCTACGCGATTTAATCAGTTTGGTCACGATTGTAACTGATATCCTGATTCAGCAAGTTCAAAGCACCTGAGACACAGTGTGCAGTGTAAAGGAAGGATACTTTCTCATACATACTGAGTGAAATCTGTGTTCTCTAGTGTTTGTGAGGCTAAAGCACTAATAAGATAAGAGGGTTAAAGTAATAGCATTAGATTTTCAGCATTTTGTGGGCCCGTGTCGGCATGAGGAGGATTACAGGCCCCCTGTGAACCCTGATTCAGCTAGTGCCACTAGTATTACCTCATTCGTGAAGACGTGCACACTGGTAGTGTTTTTATCCCTATAATCCTGCAGGAGTGCACTGTACTGTCTTTATTCCTATTATCTGAAATCCATCTACAGCATTTCGCTGGATGAAACCCATCTGATCCGTCCTGCTTTTTCAGAGAGAAAAGAAACGGATCCTCTTCCTCTACAACCTACAGATCCAGAAACGGATCTCCTTCATCAACAGACAGCGTCATCGGCTGAGAAATCAAAAACAGACTTTTATAACGGTGTGTATTATATTTTGGTATAGAGAAAACAGAACTTTTTCTGTTGTTGAAGAGTTTCAGCTTACAACTTTCGAATTTTCACATCTCAATTTTAAAAATGCAAAATTCAGCACTCCATAGGTCATACAGTCATTAAAATCGGAGTAAAAGCATGAAAACAGTAATATGTCCAAGTTGACAATGTAATGTTTCCGCATGACCTACTAATTCCAACGAGATTCTATCCTGAGGCCACAGGAGAGGATTTATGAATGGCAGGGAGTGAATTGACGCAACATGACCAATGTATGTCCAGATTACAGTCATACTAAATCGATTTTTTGAAAAGGTTGCCAAGTATTTACTGCTTAAAATATGTATTTACTCAAAAGAGTATGTGATTTCAGATGCAGCATAAGTTGAAAACTTGGTTAGATTCATTTGGAAGTACTTCCCTTCTTATAAAAACTGATAAGCAAACTAAAACAATTGTATCATTCTTCACCAGCCGCACCTCTCCAGCTGTAGCAGTAAATGCACAACAATGGCCTTTCTTCGGGTTACATGCCAAATACTTAAATGAGTGTCAAAATATATATTTATGATCTCATCTTTGAACCCTCCCTCTCTTCTCTGCCAGGTGCTGTCGGTTCTGTTGGCTCTTCTGAGGCGTGTGGGCTGTAGGTTGCACTGGTGCTGGGTGTGTGATAGGTTTGTGAAGCAGAAGGACGCTGTGCTGTGCAGTTCTGTAGGCTGCCCAGTGATCTATTGCCAGCAATGCTGGACAGACCTGGGCAACATCTGCTACGCCTGCTTCCCTCATAACCGGTGTGGACCACAAGATCACGGCTATGATTCTGATGTGTACTACGGCTGCTGATGAACATCACTCCACCTTTAAAGTTCAGCTACAAGTCTCAAACTGCATTAATGGCTGATAAAACTTTTTTGATTTCAACACGTCTTCTATGGACAATTAAAGTGGGTCTGCTAAAGTGTAAACAATTGGAATTGGTTAAATCAAGTTTTATGTAAGCAAGTTTTTTTACCCCAAAATGACTTTCATGGTGTCCCCTGCCCTACTCTATGTCTGAAACACTATACTGGTCATTTATATAGATTAGTGGAAACCATAAGAAAAGCAGCACACTTGACTATATACAAAATAAAAAAACTAATTCTACCTAGAATTTTGAGTGCACGTCCAACAGATACCTGGGTGAAAATAAGGATTTAAAATGTGAAAAAAAAAAATAAAACTGCAAAAAAAATTCTAATTTTAGGACTTTCTATATACTTATTTGAGTGTTGTTTATGTAACTTAATGCATTTTTTTTTTCAATTAATTTCTACCATATTTTGTCAAATCAACTTAAATAATTTATGTTGTTCAGATAACATAATATTTTGAGTTTCTGGTGATTAAATCAATCTCCTTCATTGACTTAACTCAATTTTTTAATTTCATTGAACTTAAAAAAATGAAGTAACCTGGTTTCCTTAAAAATTTAAGTTAAACCAATATTTTTTTTTTACAGTGTAGACATTGGCTTATTTTTGGCTGCTGATAACTCAAAATTCAGAACCAAATAAATAAATTAAAAGGCTGGAAAATGTGGTCATGAACTGGCTTTTTATTTTTTTATATATTAAGGTCAACTTATGATGTTCGCTGTTTTTTTACATTAAAAAAACATCAAAATTAATAAGTAATAGGTTGTTTTCTACCCTAGTTTTGAGCCCAGCTCAATTACACCCTTTATAGGATATTTATCATACCAGCTGTTTAGGAATATGCGTATAATCCTGCCCGGACAGCAAAGAGTTAACGCGACTGAGGAAATCCTATCTGGTTGGTCACACTGAGAGAAATGCGATTATACTGCCTCAGTTTAACACGGGTGGACAAGCGGACGGAGTCGGACTGCGCACTATGCGATCCTAGAAAGCTTATTCTACACGGTTACAAACGATTCTGATGATCTCAAAAACGATACGAGCAAACTAGAGAAGCCATTATTATTGCTAGGACAGAACTGATGTTTTCAGGAGAATTTCGGCTGCCCCTGACAGAACCCACACTGGGCCGGGAACACGCTTTGCGAACGGACTGCAGTTCGGTGTCCAGCAGGTGAATGGCGAGGTGCTCGTTCACGTGTGACGGATCCTCTGTCTGCTGGCCGTCTTAACGTGATTAGCGTGCTGTTTTTAAGATCTGTGCCGATCTGCTTCTCCACTTGAATTCAGAGAAGAGACCACTCAGTGCGTCACTGGACCATGAAGCATCACCTTCAGTTGTTGAGATGTTTTTGGCGAACTCTCTTCACTCTTATTCTTTTTGAAGGCACATCCTTCGTGATGTTTAGAGGGTCTCTAGCTCTGACCCTAAACAGAGATGACAGCAGTTTAACACTGCAGCAGGACGCACGGATAACTCACTCCTCTCACAGTGGTATGGAAAAGCTACTCCGCTTTAAATATTGCACTGACGCAATTTTTGATGCAACATAATTCTTCAAAGCAGTTAATAGGCTATAGTTAATTTAGAGCTTTTTTGATGCACAGATTGCGCTCTATTTAATGTATACTGCACATCATTACACTAACATTAACAGTCTCATGAAGTTCAGGACAAAAAAAAATCCCCATTTCAAATTGTGTTGCGGATTTGATGTGTTAGCTGTTTATGCTAGCTTAAATATATAATTGATCTAACAAATCTAAACAAAACGATGATTAGATGTTCTTCAGTGTCTTTCAGATTATTCAGAATTGTTTAAAAGTTGCCCACACTTGAACAAACAAGAAAAAAGACAGATTTACATTTTTCATGTGTCAGGTATTGTTAGTGCCATGCTCTTGTGTTTGACCCATCACAGATTACTTGGAGAAACCGCTCAGCTATTTTAGTTAGTCTAGATAAGTCGCAGGCTCTGTTCTTTAAAACCCTGCTCAGCAGACTGTCATTTACCCCCTTAATCATAGGCTCAATGTTTGTAAACTGCTCAGAGTATAATATAAGACTGTTGATTCTTGAAAATAATTGCAAACTTTATTCTGGGCTGCTGGAGAGGAAGCTCATTCCATAAAAGCCATTCACATCTAGATTTCCAATTCTGACTTGTTTCCAAATAATTTGAACAGTTTGTTGAGAATCCTAGAATTATGTTGTCTCCACAAGTTTGGTCATTTTTGACAGATTGACCGTATGCTTCTGATGGAGTTCAGTGGCCATGTAAACCAGTGCTGTAAATGTGCATTCCAGCACAGCTGTCAGTTACAGACTAAACAACAGCTGGCTTCACAATTTTACTCACTTAGTGTGTTCCTTTTAGGAAACCTGTATATGAGTGCATTTAAGGAAAACTGTTCTGAATCTGATAAAAAATAAACACCACAAAAATCTCATCAACACAACTTTAATGCTTTGCATTAAAGAATAAAAATAAAATGAATGGATTGTTAAATGACTGAAAGACAGATGGAATAATATTACTGGTGTGAAAAATGAAAAGAAAAATAACTTTCTGTCCCTGTTTTGTCATGTAGGGAAGATCTTTGGCAATGTTTGGCAAATGAATAACCATTGACAAATGAAATATTTGGGTTGCTTTGACAAAAAAAAAAAGTTTTTTCTGTTTAACAAATTGAACCACCTGTCATTTTGACTAATTTTCAGTAAACAATATGAAACTAGTTTGCAGGTGAAACAAGCTTTTGAAAACGAAAGCTTTGAAAACAAGCTTTTTGAAATGAAACATTTCAACTTAAATGACATGATTAAACTGAAAATAGTTGAATCTTTTATAACATAAAGTTCAAAATTGCTTAAATTATAAAGCAATTGTCAAAGCAGAGTAAAACATTTGTGGTCATAACTTATTGATCATTTCATTTTAAGCTATCACAATAAATAGTAACACTTTAGAATAAGGTTCATTATTTAACATTAGTTAATGTATTAACTAACATGAACTAACCATGAGCAATACATTTGTTACAGTATTTGTTAATCTTCGTTGATGTTAGTTAATGATAATAAAGCTGTTCATTGTTTGTTCATGTTAGTTCACAGTGCATTAACTAATGTTAACAAGATTTTAATAAAGTATTAGTAAATATTGAAATTAACGTTTACAAAGATTAATAAATGCTCTATAAGTGCTGTTCATTATTAGTTCATGTTAACTAATGTTAACTAATGAACCTTATTGTAAAGTGTTACCCAATAAATATATATATATATATATAAAATCAGATTCCTTTTGTAAAAGATGGCTAGTTATAGACTATAACTAAGTTTTAATAATCATTCTAATGCTGTGAGAATAGAAAAGTCCAGTTACAATGATAATGATTATCACAAACGGACGATATGGTTAGAAATCACTTTCAGAACAATCTTTTTCTAACTGATAAAACATTGATGGATGTGCAAATATTGACTGCTCTATACAAAGATTTTTTCATTTATTTTATATTAAATACTTAAAATGCGAAAAGCGATTTAAACTAACCAGGAAAATTGACAAATTTTGCACATGCGGATTATGTTTCTTAGGAAAATCGGACGTTTATGAACAAAATGTATCTCTTTCTACAGTCACAAGTCAGAGAGAGCTAAAGCCTCTAGTGAAGACAAGGCCATTTGCTGTGGTGGATGGAGTTAGGAGAAGCCTGAGTGAAGTTTTACAGGTAGGTTTTTGCTCCGTCTAATAAATAATTAAATCACACTAACATAGCATGTTAAATTGACTAACATCATAATTCACGCCTGTGTGGATAACATTCCTTAATGTTAATAAAATTGGTAATAAAACGTGTGTGGACTGAGGAGTGGGGGAATTCAGCAGGACATGACTTCAGCTGCTCTCAGCTGCACAGGAAATGTCCGTCCCCATAATGTTGCAACTAGTTCCTCTCCTATCGGATCATACTTTATGTCAGGAAGTTTCCAACTGAATGTCAACACACCTACATTCTTCCTCCAGAACAGGACAGAATTGAAACCCACCCCTCTCTCCTAACCTTTAATTACTCATAATTTTCATTCCCTTTGCCACTTCTCTCAACAGTGTGATATAAGAAATGATCCGTGGGTTACAAGCTGATTCGTTTATTTTGTCATGCACAGTAAAGCAGCTCCCCTGAATCACAGAAACCGAGGCAACGATGGTCTGTTTTTAGCATGTTTTCCCTTTAAGAGGAAAGGCGGGTGATGGCTTGGGTGTGTGTGCATTTTTTATGAATACAGTCTGTTGATTATAATCGGTGTCCTCAAACCATACACCACCCACTTACTGGAGCTCATCTACATCAGTACAGCAATTAGAAAGAGTTTTTATACAGCGATATTGCAGTATACCACATAGCTTTATTTATATTCACATACAATAAAAATGGTGACTACCATTTAGACTAAGGTTAGGAACCAGGTTCAATTAAACATTTACTGATAAAAATATGATTGAAAGTGATTATCTGCACTACTTTGTAGTGTTAAACATATATTGCTACCAGTGAAGACTCGATCAAATTACTTTTATGAACCCTTTCTTTCAGCAGTTTCTCTAAGTGAGCAACCCTTTCTCTAACCCTTATGATTTAGCAGGGGTGAATTTTGTGATTTGGGAGCCCCGTCCCAGTATAAGAAGTGGACAGAGCCATCTCATTGAACTCGATTGAGACAAGTGAAGCCCATTTTTAGGACTTCCGTTCCTGACGCGCAGACTCAAACCGACTCAAACAGAGCTTGACGACGTAGGTGTGACGTGAGCAACCCGTCTGTCTTCTAGTGGCTGTGGCATGAGAAATCTGAATCATTCCCTTCCGAAACTTGCAGAGGTGGCGAGTGCGAGTAGGAGCTGTCCATGAGCTAGGAGCAGGAGAAACTTTTGCTCGGTATTCTGATTAATTATTTTGTCATTTTGCCTCCACACTTCCCCAATTGCCCACGTGCTTCTCCTGTCTATACGGTAATCTCTCTACTGTGCGATAGAGAGTCGGATGGTTATGACGCAATCGTTAGCCTACTTTTACAAAAAAAAACAGCTTCTACGGGGCCATAACATAATCTACAAGGTAATGGAGCATTTTATACATTGTCGTGTTTCTTTAGAAATAAATAATGGGCAAATGAAGTCTTCAAACGCCTCAGATGTAAAGTTATTCCCTGTCAAAGTGACGCCAAAATGAATGGAAATGCTAACACAAGTGAAGTTCTGCTACAAGATGGTGGCTCCCGCAAGGCTTCAACTTCCGGTTGATGGATTACCCCCTGGGAATTACACATGGAACTGTCTGAGCGGTGGGGTGTTGCTTAGACTTCCCATATCATAATTTTCACACCAGTGCAGTAGCTCAATATTTAGTTATTGCTTCTGATGCGTGATATTTTAATTTGCTGCAAGCAGACAAAAAGACAACAAAAAAAAAAACATTTTTAGGGGGTCCCTTGGCTTCTGGGGGCCCAAGGCGTTGCCTAACTTTGCCTGGTAGGTCCGCGTCTGTGAGTCGTTACATTACAGAGAGTCACAAATCTACAGCATCATGACCACAGTGAATTTTTATGATAATGATGAGGCTCTTATGAGGCAGTTCTTTTTAGTGAATCACCAACACTTATGAATCAGCTGTCTCATTTTTCTAATTAATCTGACTCACTTACTCAACCGCACATCTTTCATTTCATCATGTGCGACTCTATGAACCAAGAACTTATACTGTAGTTAAAGATATACATTAAACATTTTTTGTTTCTAGAAACACCTAGAAATTAATAACCATATGAGCAGTTAAGTTACATGCAAACACAATCCCCATCCTCCACCCATTCTCCCCTTCCCTTACGCACTCTTTTTTTTCCCTCCACCCTCAGCTAGCCTCTAAAAAGTACCCCACCCAGCATTCATCTGCTGCTGAGGTCATCGCGCTGCAAACTGCATGTGCTCAGGGACATTACCTCAGACAGAAAGAGAGGCTACAGCAGAAGGCAATAACAGAATAAAGGGAGAAAGAGGAAACAGGAGACAGGAGACCAGATTGGCTGAGGCAGAGTGAGAAAGAGGGGAAAGGGAGAAGCAGATATTAGTATTCAGGGATGGAGAGTGGTTAAAGGGATAGTTCACCAAAAAGAAAGAAGAAAATTCTGTCATGATTTACTGTGATTTTGTTTCTTCTGGAGAACATTAGTTTTGACGAGGACATAAAAGCACAATAACAGCATCAAAAAAGTGGTCCTGAAATTGTATTTTTCAAGTTTTTTGAATATCTGGATCAGTAAATAGATCATTCATACTGTTTTTATTAAAATATTTGACTTAAAATAATAATTCATTCACAAATGTGTCTTTTCTCATGAACATATCAGAAAGAGCTAGGGCAGATATCAAGATTTTCAGTAACAAGTTTTTAATGTTCCTCAAACAATGTCTTTATAAGACTTAATATCGTGCTTACTATGTCTGTTTTTGAAGCTTGAAAACCTGACTTCTTTTCATCGTAATTGTATGGAAAAGGGTTCGACAGTCTAAATATCTCATTTGATTTAGTAAAGAAAGGTCACATGAGATTGGAATGCCATTAAAGGAGAGTACATCATAAAAATAATAACAACAGACATTTTAATTCTGAGTCCAATATTTGGTTACACTACTTGAAGCCTTCCTACATAAAGCATCATAAGGGTATGCTTTTCATAATGTACATTACAATGCATTATATCTTTTAATAAATAATTATTCAGTGTAAATATACAATGTCCCCCTGAAAAAATCTTAATGCCTTACCAGTTTTGTGGGTCCTGCAGCGACCATGCACGCATACACTCTTTTTCATCTTTGCCTCAGACACTAGCTTGACTTGCCCATGGTTGTTCAGAGACAAGCGATCCATCCATTCCCAGTGAACTGCCGTCTGTTCCCATGAGTTTGTAAAGGCGCTCACCAGATTCATCTGACAGTAATACACATATAGCCTACATTAGACACCTATGGTTATAAAGGAAACCTGAACAATGCTGGAACTGTATCTGATGGTTGAATGTGGGCTTCAGTTTTGATCCTGTTTTTTTAAGAAAGTGCGTGTATGTATGGGTGTGTTGTGCAGCTTGGTAAATGGCTGAAGATGTGGAAAAGAGAGTGAAGCTGTTGTGATGTCAGTCTCAAGACCTTTTGATAAACCAAACTCCACAGTGGTAAAGCTCAATGGCAAAAAAATATCCCAATTAACCTGAATTCACCCCTGCTTTTTTTCTTCTTCTTCTACTTTTTCAAGAGTTTGGATGAGATCTGAGAGATCTTTAAGAGGTTTCACATTTTGCCTTTTGATTATGCAGGATTTGATCGAACTGTCTCCTACTTGAGACAGGAAATCAAAACTATCGCAATTTACTTAATACACATTCCTGGTCTGTTGTGCATAATTCCTAAGTCCATGTTATATAAGAAAAAGTCTGTCGTTTTTACCTCTCATCAAAATACATTAACTTGCTTCATCTCTGCAGCTTTTTCTTTTTAGCTGATATCACATGTAGACAGGGAAATTAAATGGTTAGTTCACACAAAAAATGAAAATTGTGTCATTAATGACTCACCCTCATGTCGTTCCAAGCCCGTAAGACCTCCATTCATCTTCGTAACACAGTTTAAGATATTTTAGATTTAGTCCGAGAGCTTTCTGTCCCTCCATTGAAAAATGTAGGCTATGTACAATATACTGTCCTTGAACAGAAAGGAAATAAAAAACATCATCAAAGTAGTCCATGTGACACCAGTGGGTTAGTTAGAATGTTTTGAAACATCGAAAATACATTTGGGTCCAAAAATAACAAAAACTATGACTTTATACAGCATTGTATTGTCTGTCGGTTCTGTTGTCAAGCCACGTTCAGTTATGCTGATGAGATAAGACGCTGCTGACGTGTCATCTGGTGCTCCCGAGCTTCGCTTATAGTCTGAGGGTGACGCACGCTGTAAACAAAACAATCTTCGCAAACATGTGTAAGGATTTCGACACAGAGGAAGACTTGCATTTTTCTGCCCAGCCATATTTATTTGAATCCGATACACATACTAATTGTGCTAATACTAATTGCCCACCCTTGCCAAGGGAGTTTTTAACTTTGAAATTAATTAGTTCGGGCGCCAGGTAGATTTAAGCAGTATACCACATTTAATGATTTAGCCAGATAGCTCAAAACCACCAATTACACTCAAAAACACAAAATATAATTACCCACCCTAAAAAAACATTCCACCAAAGCGATTCAAAGTAAATATTTATATTCGTATTTTACCAAAACATTCAACACATTCGTCTTTTACCATAACATTCAACACAACATTTCACAATGGCTGACGGCTGTAACGTTAACGGTTCGCGATAATCAAACCACGATTTCAAGTCCACAAATGCAAATTAGTATCGCAAAACCACGCACATTTACATTTAACGTTAAATGCAGATCGTCATTCTCAAATACATAATCGCGTAAGTTAACAAAATAACAACAAAACAAAAGCGAGCGTGGATTGAATGGGCTCGTATCGTATACGTTATGCGTGTGTGTAGTCGTGTGCAAGTGTAGCTATGTGTTAAGTTCGTTGGTCACTGTCAGGAAAGCACACAACACCTCAGTAGTGTATTTCAGGCTTAGTTTGACGCGAGTAGGCTAGCTACCTGAGACAGTAAGGTTTTGAGACGATCACCGCGTTGCAGTTGGTGTCTGAAAGTTTCCAAAGACACACGGCACGAAACCTACTTTTGGTTGTTCACTCTCGACCAACCGGTAAACAGCGGCCGCTGCAGACGCTGCGAGTCTAGCAACTACACCCGTGAAGTTCACTTCCACACGAATCCTTATCCAGAGTCAAGTGTGAACGAAGAGAAACTTGAACTGTGACTGCTGACTGTGTTCCTCTGCTGCCTTCTCGTTTACCGATACCGAATACGAACCATATCCGGACACACCAGATACACGTCAGCAGCGTCTTACGTCACCAGCGTCACTGAACCTTGACAACAGATTTTAGAGTCCAGTAAAAGGATAATTTTTAGTCTTTTTGAATGATTTATTAAAATATTATTTGTTATATGTTTATTATGTGAGTTATTGGACTGCATGGTTGCTCTGCATGCTTTTGAGAATTAAGACTAAGTTAGCTCACTTATATAAATAGAGAGAACAGATGTAACCTTTACTTTTAAAGTGAGTTTGTTATGAGAGATACCCGACTTGCTTTGACTGGCAGGGAAATAGAGCAGCCAGTATAACATGTTCTGAATGGCTGGTGCATGAGAGAGGTCAGATGGACCTGATTTCATTGGCTGAGAGAAGGAGTGGTCAATAAAGTGAGCTGTTCCCATTAGCACATTGGAGAAAAGCAGGAAATGGTAGCAGTGGTATAACAGGAAGCTGAGTAGCGTTTCACTTTTTCATCAGGCTGCTGAATGTGTGTGCGAGCCAAGGGGATGTGATAGAATGGCAGGAAAAGGTGCTTAGAATAGGAAGTGAGATGAGAGAAAGGCACAGAAAAAGTCTGGAGGAGGGGAAGTCTGTTTATAGCCTAGTTCACCCTCTAAAATGAAGCTATTTCGTCCTCTCAGAGAACCCATCTTTTCTTCTGGTCATGTGCTGATGCAGTGATTCCAAACCACAGGAGACTTGGGAAGACATTACATTTGTAATCCTATAAAACAGTTTATATAATTTTAGATAATTAACTTTCATATCACAATCTACTGTCTTTTTACTTTTCACAATTTACTGTAATCTTTTTTTTTATATGCTTTTTTATACTTTTATATTGTAAATTTCTAAGTATATGCAGCAATCATGTAGTCCAAAACAAATTTCCTTTCAGGGATAATAAATGATACTACTACTACTACTACTGTATTTGCTGTATTTTTATGTCCGTTTGGCCACTCACACTCAGTCACAATACTCAGTCTCAGTCTTTTTTATTGTAAGAATAATTAATGCAATTGCATAATTAATGATGATGTTGAGAAGTAGGATGAATGAGAAGTATGATGGTTTTTAGTAACTATTAAAATGTATTATATTAATGAATAATATTGTTTTTAAAGAAGGGATACTTGCTACAAAACTATAAAACATACTTGCTATAAAAGATACAAAACTTTTATAGAAACAATTGTAATAATTGTTAATAAATAATAAATGTTCTGATGCACAGGTTTAACATAATGTGTTCACAAAGAAAACATGATCTCATCTGGACTGATCTGAATTCAATTTTTTTTTGTAACATTTGCTGAGGTGGAGCAGTGGGACTCATAAATAGGTTCAAGAGTTTGTTATATCTAACAAATACACTATTCAGATTATCTCTTTATAACATGAAATCTCTGTTTCTCTCTCTTTCTCTCTCATTCTCTCCAGAATGGTCACCCTGACAGATTGCAGTGTGGTTTACAAGTGGGAAGCAGCTTGTATATCCTAGACCTGGAAAAAAACCAGTAAGTAATTTCCTGTGAGTCTAATCAGCAGCTAATGAAGATAAAATCATAATATATGGACATTTGTTTGCAGAGATCTTTTGCCAAAGCCGCCTAATGTGTTCTACTATTTGCCAAATGGAACTGGGGTATCCATGAAGGAGAACCTAGTGGTGAGTGGAGTCCTTCATAGTACACAAGCGCATGTTTAATTCATTGCGCGTTTTGCAATGTTACTCTTATTGAAGCCACTTAATGTACATTTTATCTGTTCCTTTGTCAGACACATTGTTACTATCACGGTTCAGTGCAAGGTTTCCCTCAGTCCCGCGTGGCTCTCAGCTCCTGCTCTGGGTTACGGTAATATTTGCTTTACTTTTTTCAAATATACAGATGTGTTTCTTGCAGTCTTATACCTCACTGATCACTTTCTTTGAGAGATTCTATTAAATTATGGTCATTGCTAAACTTTAAACTGTGGCTTAATTTATTAGTAAACTGTAAGACCAGCTTATATTTCAGGTCATGGGGTTGTTAGTCTGCCAGAAGGAGTGTGAAAGCAATGGAGGAAATATGAGAAGGGAGTCTGTATATTTTAACAGATTATCAATGACAGTTGACCTTCACCAGAATTATTAGTACAGATTGTTTATGGGTTTGACATCAGGTTTGTGATGTTATTAGTATGACCAAATTGACCACATACACTACTGTTCAAAAGTTTGTGTTTGGTAAGATTTTTTGTTTTAAAGGGCTGCATTACTTTGATATACAGTAAAATAGTAATATTCTGAAATATTACTACAATTTCAAATAAATGTTTCCTATTTTAGTACATTTTGGATTGTAATTTATTCCTGTGATGGCAAAGCTGAATTTTCAGCATTTATTACTAGAAATCATTCTAATATGCAGATTTTATGCTTAAGGAACATTTCTTATTATTATCAAAGTTGAAAACAGTGGCTGCTTAATATTTTTGTAAAAACGGTGATATGTTTTTAAAAGGATCTTTTGATAGTAAAAACAGCATTTATTTTAAATATAAATCTTTAGTGGCAATTTTATCAACACTATCTCACGACCAATTCGTACGAATTCGACGCATGATTAAAAAGTGTCTAATTCGTACTAATTCGTACGACCTCACTCGTACTAATTCGTACGATTTGTCTAAACCCACGTGATGGTTAGGTTTAGGGGCTGGGTAAGGGGTAGGTAATTCGTACGAATTCATACGAATGGGCCAATTCGTAAAATATGTACGATTTAGCAAAATCGTATTAATTTGCACGAGTGAGGTCGTGTGAATTGTTACGAATTAGCCACTTTTTAATCATTCGTCGAATTCGTACGACTTGGTCGTGAGATCAGGTTGATTTTCTTGGTCAATTTAATGCATAATTTATTTATTTCAATAAAAATCCCACTGACCCCCACTATTGAACTGCAATGTATTCATAGCCCACACATTTGAGTATACATAAATCATATGTTTGTGTCAGATGTGTGTAAACATGTTCAGTCTGTGTTAGTCAGTAATGGCACTTCTTTTTCTCTCCACAGGGGATTAATAGTCATTAACGCCACACTGAGCTTTGAGCTATATCCTGAGGAAGAAGAGCATGGAAAAGATGAGGAAGGGAGTGGAGAAATGGAAAGATGGCTACACATGATCTACCCGACAAACTTGCAAACATTTGAGTCTAGAGACTGTGGAGTGTCACACACCTCTATTCCTCCCATTCAGATCATCCCCCACACACACAGGGTGAGCATGCGAGCTCTGTGCTTTTGAGTATTTATAGGTATGCATATTCATCTGATTGTTCTCATGATCCTTTTCTGCTGTTGGGTGACAGAGTAAGAGAGACATTCTTTCAGAGACCAAATATATTGAGCTGGTGCTGGTGGCGGATCATAAGGAGGTAAGAGAGTAGAAGAATCTCTGTCACGCACACACACACACATACACATACAGTCATAAAACACATGAGACAGACGCCCTCTAGTGGTGAATATACTTCATCACATCTACTCTTAATTGGTTTCCCTTTCATTTATCTAAATGTTGAAGACTTCGGTTTTTAATCTGTTTCCATTATTTTTCTGTCTTCCTCACAGTATATGAATTATCAGAAGAATAATAAAACCATGATTTACCGCATGTTGGATGTGGCAAACCAAGTAGACTGGGTAAGTTATATATCCAAATGTACATTTATACTATAGCGATACTAGAACGCAGACTGTAAAAAGGTCAGAACTCACTCCACCAGGGGTATGGCCTCCTCATAGCCTTGGTCTAGCAGCAGAGTGTCCATTGCTAACATCTGGACGTCCCTGCTCTTCAGGCATGAATATTGTTTCCCCATGCCACATGGGATTCGGCCCCTAAACCTAGGCTTCTCTAATTGGACAAACTTTAAAATTATCCCTATCACTTACGTTGCCTGCAATGGGGGCCTTGTCACTCCATATTAGCTATTTAGCTATTAGCACAGCACTATTAGATTGTGTCAGCAATTGACACGTTTTGGGGATTCGTTTTCGATTACCAACTTAACCTCAATTTCCTGAGATAACGAGTGAGCATTACTTAACTTGTCAAGCTACTTGCGCTTGCACACGAGTTGACTATTGCTCCTCAGTCGAAAGATTAGATGACGATTCCCGTTATCTCAGGGGACCGAGGTTACGTTAGTAACTGAAACATTTTTTAAATATTTTAAATATAATACTCCTTGTCACCATACAGGCACTAGTGAGTCTTAGACTTTGTCTAAATCTCTGCCTTTGGCCCTCTGTCTCAGTTCTACAGGCCGCTGAATGTACGTGTGGCTCTGGTGGGTTTGGAGATCTGGAGTGACCAGGACAAGATTCAAGTGGATAAAAGTCCCACTGAAACCCTGAACCGCTTCCTGGATTGGAGGACCAAGGATCTACTTCCACGACTGAGGCATGACAACGCACAGCTGATCATGTAGGTCGAGATTCCCAGAAAAATGCGCGCAGAGTGATCGGGTATTAATAGACAAGAAAATAATTCAGAATTGCGATATGTGCTTATATATGTTAGGGGTGAGCCATTTGATGGGACGACAGTCGGCATGGCGTCTCAGTCCTCGATGTGCTCAAAGGATCGGTCAGGAGGAGTGAATGTGGTGAGAGAAATCGTTCATTTAATCTCGGTCTTTAGCTCTTGTTCTAGTATTCACCTGTGTTTCCTGTACTGTAGGATCACCTTGTGAGTGTGTTAGGTGTGGCATCAACGGTGGCTCATGAGTTGGGTCACAACCTGGGAATGAGTCACGACACGGCCGACAGGCGCTGCCAGTGCCAGAACGAGCCTCGGCTTGGGGGCTGCATCATGGAGCCCTCCACTGGGTGATTGAAAAAATGAGTGATATAATCGCTAGTGATAAATCATGCAGTACAAACTTACGTAGTAAATTCTCCCATGTGCAGGTTTATGCCCGGTCAGCTCTTTAGCAGCTGCAGCGAACGGGATCTCTCTCTCAGTCTACTGCACGGTGGCGGTATGTGTCTGTTTAATGTGCCTCAGCCAGAGAGCCTTCTGGGAGGTCCACGCTGCGGGAACCTGTATGTGGAGAAAGGAGAGGAGTGTGACTGCGGCCTGCTGGATGTAAGAAACCGCCTCCTGTCTATTGGTCCCTGGTTCTGCTTCATTTACCGGTGACTTACGACAAAGTGCATCTGACAACTTGGGAATATTTCATCTAAAAATTAACACTCTGCCATAGTTTACTTACCTTTGTTTTTCCTAACCTGCATGCCTTTTTTTCTTCTTCTGTGGAACAAAAATTGCTACATTATTAGTTTCAGAGCAGAAAGAAAGTCATACAGGTTTGGGTAAATAATTGTGAAAAAAGAAAAGGGTGTAGTATCCCTTTAAGCTGACAGCAAACATTACAGACACAAATAACAAATCATCAGATGGATTTATATAATTGTGATTCTATCTTCTACTGATTCACAAATCTCAATTTTTTTTTAATGTTAGTTAATAACATCATGTTTTCAGAGCAAAAATGGCAGAGGTTAACGAATTTTATGTACAGTAAGAGTTTTACATAAAAGGTGACAATAATTCATTTAATAACTTATATTGAGACTAATGCACGTTATCATCCCGAAATGAAAGACGCGGAAAAAACTGACAAGTTTTACTACATTATATCAAATCAAAATTCGATTCAAAATCAAGAATGCTGAATTAAATCAAACCATTAGATTTCAATGATTCCCACCCCTAATCATAATACAGTACATAGGATTGTAAAACAATAATGTTGTAATATGCTCTCCACCTCTGTAATCTACTTTCTGTCTATGTCTGTTCAGGAATGTAATGATCCTTGCTGCAATGCCAGCACGTGTAAACTGGTTCCTGGGGCCCAGTGCTCTTCTGATGGCATCTGCTGTGAGAACTGCAAGGTTTGTATGTTTGCTTATAAATAAATACTCACTCAGGTATGTGCCGCTAATGCTTCTCTCTCACTGCATCCCAATCATCTCTTTCCCCATAGTTGCGTGTGGCCGGGTCGGTGTGTCGAGAGCCGTTGGGAGAGTGTGATTTACCAGAGTACTGCACCGGCACTTCCCCCTACTGTCCTCCCAATGTGTTTCTTCAGAATGGAGAGTCATGCAAGGACGGTTCCTCCTACTGCTACAGCGGCGTGTGTGCCAGCCTAGACGACCAGTGCCAAATGCTTTGGGGACCGAGTGAGTGTCACATACTCCACAATGAGGATTCTGATTATTCACAAATAGTGACTAGATTTATTGTGGTTCGTTCTCTGTTCTCTCCGCCCCTTTAAGACTCCACCCACGCTCCACCTATCTGCTTCTCATCTGTGAATAAGCAGGGCAATAAGTACGGAAACTGTGGCCAGATGCCCAACGGATCCTATATCCCCTGTTTGAAAGGGTGAGGACTTGTAGTCTGGAATGAGCTTTTTTATTTAATCACAGACATGATCATGATTGTTTCGTGTCCATTAGTCAGTTTGTGGGGAAAAAAGCATTTATTTTATAAATTGTGCTAATAAATTCAACAGAAATGTTGTTTAATTACATTGCATTTTATGTGCTCTATTTTGCTAAGGGATGTGCACTGTGGTAGGATCCAGTGTCAGGGTGGAAGTGAACGTCCCCTGTTGGGCTCCAACGCTGAGATTCTGACCACAACGGTCATATTGAACCAGAGTGATTTTACCTGCCGGGGGACCTATTTTAATCTGGGTGATGATGTTTCTGACCCAGCCATGGTGTCCCAGGGGACGGCCTGTGGGCCCAACAAGGTGAGTCTCCATAAAATGTGTACTTTTTTTAGGATTGGTAATTTAATACATTTAATACAGATTTAGTGTGTTTGTTTATTTTTTTTTAATCGGGTTTGAGATTTTCTACACTCAAGCAATTTATTCAATTCAATTCAGCTTTATTTGTCCCCGAGGGGCGATTAATTTTGCTGCAGTAGCGAAGAAGTTACCATACAGTACGTGACAACAAAGATGACAACATCAATATTGATTAAAATACAGAATCAAACAAATGGAAATGGAAACTACAACATTTAAAATTTAAGTTCAAGTATGCCTTTTGTGCAGACATTACCTATTCTTTACAGAGTTAAGCAGAGAGATCGCTGAGGGTACAAAGTGGAATTTAAATCTATTTGTTTTGGCTGGTGGCTGACTAAAGTGAGAACCAGAAGGCAGCGTCTTAAATTCTGCATGCAAGGGGTGAGAACTATCAGACATGATGGATTCTGCATTTTTAAATACATGCCTATTGTACAGTTCAGTTAGTTCATAAAGGCTGTTCCTGAAAAAATCCTGAAAAATTTTCTATAAAAACTGTTTCTTGAGCATCAAATCAGCAGAATGCTGAAAGAATGATTTCTGATGATTATATGACACTAGTGGCTGCTGGAAAATCACCTTTGCCATCACAGAAATAAATTACATCTAAAAATATATTCATACAAAATTTTACTTTTAAGTGTTATAATAATATTAAAAATATATAATAATAATATTAATATTATTTCATAATATTAAATAATATATAGAGATCGATTTATGACGTAGTAAAAATACTTTTTATTCGAAATTTATACAAAATTACATTTATCGTATGTTTGATTTTTTTTGTAACATTGTATTTTTAGGCATGTGTGGACCAACGATGCAGGGACGTGTCCATGTTTGGTGTTGAAGAATGTCGAAGGAACTGCAATGGTCACGGGGTGAGGAGGGGGAGGGGGAGGAGCAGAAAAAGAGGGATGTGTCACTTAAACTTGCAGTTTCACTTTCTCCTTCTCTATTTTGTCTGTAGGTGTGTAACAGTAATAAGAATTGTCACTGTGCTGAGGGCTGGGCTCCTCCTGACTGCAGATATTCTGGAACCGGAGGCAGTGTGGACAGCGGCCCTGCTCGAGAACCCAGAGGTACTGTATACACACACACACACACACACACACACAAACACATCATTACAATGATTACATTGCCGTACTAATGTTTAGCCTCATTTTTGTCTGCATACAGATTCAGATCCTGCGCGGGTGGCTCTTTTGGTCATTTTCCTGTTTGTGTTGCCGGTCTCACTGCTGTTTGTCGCACTCCGCTTCCCCCGCTGTCGACGAGGCCTTGTTTACCTCGGCCACACCCCCTTCAGCAAGACCCGACAGAGCCGGTGAGACTGATCAAAAGACTTAGGGACAGAAAAATGACATACATTATTGATGCAATTTATCTCACTTTACTGTGTACACCCGAAAATGATTCATTGAGGGTCAATATCATAAGATACATTAAAAATGCGATTCATTTTCAAATTTGCCTTGACCTTTGACATATAAGAGGTCTGTGATTTCTATTTCTGTTGGGATTTGTGACGTCTCACGTCGGAGGACTATATGTTTGTAAGGAGAATTTGCCTCCAGATAGTTTTGTAAATGAGGCACAGTGTAAGGAAGAGTTCGCAAAATCTTTTGTTTAAAGATGAAGCAGTCAGCTATATTGGATCTGATAGCAGCTGCATTGCAAACCATAAGTAATTTCATAATGCTTTGTCTGTAAACGACGGTCTTAACTTAAGGCTCTTGCACACTGAGTCCGAAATTCGTGTCCAAAGTTTCCGCTCATTAAAAAAATAAATACGACCTCACGTTATGTCAATCACGCTTGCACACTGCCTCCGAAACTTTTGTCCGTCATAAAAAAAAATCGGATCGGTTTCGTTTTTCTGCGTTTTTTGCATCCGTAGCGAGCTGTTTGAATGGTGTTTTGACAATTCACAGCCACAGAATCACGAATACGAAAAAACGCATTTATATGGATACACTTTACACTTTATATGGATAATGTTTTCAAAAACATACTCGCATGCAATAGCGAGTGGACGTTTACACTGTTTTCTATGCAATGATTTTAGTGGCCGTTACAGACAAGCCTTAAAGGAGCTGCCCCTTAAAAACGGATCATTACGGAATGAGGGTTGAATATAATATTTTTCCACATATACATGTTTGTTTGTTTTTTGAACAAAAAACGTTATTAATATTATAAGTGAACCTCAAGGACCATACTGTATAAAAAAATCCATGTTATGACCCCTTTAATATGACTTGATGATTACACCTTAAAGTCATTATATTAAAACTTTTCCTAAAAGCATTTGAAACCAAAATACATACAAACAGTGATTATAAAAAGATTTTTCCTTTTCTTTGTTGTGGACACTTTTTGTCAGTGACTCATCATTGTAATTTGATAAACTCACCTTAATCAGCATAGTGTAAAAAACACTGGCGACATAAAAACAACCAGCCAGAAATGACAACCTGAAGTGTTAATATGAGATAAGAGAGAAGATCCTTCATTAGAGTCGTAGATCATATGATAAATCATTAATGATAATGTTTTACTGTGTTTTACCCATGATGCAGTAGGGTCTTGGTGGCCTATATTGATTACAGTGTGAAGGAGGAAAACCGGAGGTATCTGTGAATGTGGAGCTTCAGTTTGTTGTTATACTTGGTTAAACATTAGTTGAACATTTGACTCTCACCAGCATGACCTTTGAATGGCAATGAAAAATGTATGTAATTGAGCTTAACATTGACTGACTGTCATTGACAAGCTCCTCTCTGGTTCTGTGTTGTGGGACTTTCAGCAAAACCATCACAATGAAGAGTTTCTTAAATTTGTTCAACACACCAAAGGTCTGTGTTGCTGGAAGAAAAAATGTTTGTTTAATCTCAATTGTTAAGTGTGTCCCTGCTAGCTGTCTTTCCCACCCCGTTCTCCAGTTCCCTATTACACAACAGTTCTGGTGTTTGTAAAGTAGATTTATATAGTGAGATGCTTTTTTATGCTCTTTGTGATTCAGTTATTATCGGTATGTACAATTGATCAGCAACAATGTTCTCATCGAGTGTCTAAAAAATATATGAATGTGTGTAATATTGTGAATATCTTGTATTTTCCTCACAGAACTCCTGCCATGGAGTTAGCTAATGCTCGAAATGGAGATCAGGTGCAACCGCTCAGGTACCAGTGGCCCCTCCAGAGCGACATCCCTCTCACCCAGGCTATCAGTAAGGTACAGTAAATCTGCTCTACAGAAAAACAGTGCTCCCCCGAGCATCTGGCCCATTCGATGATACAATTACTGGAGCTTGATCTTCTATAATGTGGTGTAGGGTTACTGAGAGTCAGAAGTAGAGAAATTATCCCCCAGTGAGGATCACTATGTCCAGAAAGGAAATAATATCAGAGGAAGCTGCTGGAAGCTGGTGATCATGCACAATGAAATGTGTTATAGATGTACGGTATGTATGTAAACTGGTACCAAAAAACATACGGTGGTACCTAAAACAAAAATGATCATTTAGCGCCGTGTGATGAAGATTTTGACAATCACTACCACTGTAAGATCTTTTTGAAAGTAGTATCTTATGCTCACAACAACTATATTTATATGATCAAAAATACAGTGAATAAAAAGTAATATTATGAAATATTACCCTTCTAAATATTAAATATTACTACCCTTCTAATATTAAACCCTTCTTGCCTCATTTCATCTATGTTTACTTTTTTGGAATTGTCTGTACTCGTGATGCATGATGATTAAATGACACAAAAGTGACGTGCTAGATTCTGTGTCATATATACTGTATATCTCATCAGTGGCTTATGGGTTCTATGATCTATATATATACATCTATGGTTTCTCTATAAGCGGAAACGGAGGATGGTGCAGACATTACGTCATTGATAGGTGACAATGACAAGGGATGAGCCATTATTTAAATTTCATATATATTTCATTCCATTATGGAATTCTCTGGGTTTACACATGTGTATAAAATATGATATAAAAATATATCACAATGTGCAAGTGGCTTTTGGATATTTTATTACAAAAATCCTACATATTGTGCCTTTAAGGAGAACCATTGAAAGGTCAAGCAAACCTACTGAGCGGTACCAAAAGCGGTCTGGTTGACTCTTTCATCGATCTGCTGAAAAAATGTGATTTATGCAGTATAAACCAAAGGCCAAATGCTTTTGGTGACTGTTTCTAACACATACGTTGCTTCTCTGACGAACCTTCCCTGCATGAATTTTTGTTCCTACACAAACTGCAAAAATATCTTACAGTAACTTGTTAACTGAAGCTCCAATGTCTTTGCTTCTGCCTCTATCGTAACAATACCAGACATTTTTTACTGTTATGCCTAAAACAGCTAACCAACTTTTCTTATTATAACGTGCATGTGCTGTAAATGTTCACTCCCTCTCTACTACCCCCTCCACAAAACTTTTGTCTTGTTAGGTCCAGCACAGACCTGCTCCTCCAACTAAACCTCTTCCACCTGATCCTGTCTCTAAACCCGCTCAGGTAAATCTCATCATGCTCACCAAGCTTGTGAGGAATAGAGACGTATAGAGCTGATCTGGTGGATGTAGCGGACGGTGTCATATAATTACAAAGCATTACTGTTTTATTGCTTTTTCTGGTTCGTCAGTTGGCAGGGCATTGGCCTGCCCCTCCCACCAAACCCCTCCCTCCTGACCCTGCCCCCTCAGAGAGCAAGATGCAGTGCAAGGTAGAGGGAGCACTTCCTGCTGTAGCTGCCATGTTTAACTGTCTGTTGTTTTGTCTCGACCCTTTAGAAACTCACTCCATGTTCTTAGTCGTGGTCCAAGTCTTTGTGTGGCTTTGCATGTGGAGTTGTGCGTGTGTCCCTGTCATTTGGGTTTAACAGTGAGATGTTGGTGTTTTGTGCATGTGGACGGGCTGATGGTTCTTCTGGAGTGAATGGAGTGTGTAGAGATCAGACTGAGGGAGAGCATGTAATCTGGAATATTTTCAAACATCGCCATAAAGAAAAAGTTTCATCAACATCTAATTCATCATAACATACAATCTACAGTATTTCTAGAAAAAGAAATTGAGTTCAGTTGACTTGAATGCTAATATCTTTAGAATAATTAGGTTTGTAAACAAATATTCTTTTTTCCCTCACATTTTCCCCACAACCACAATAGACAGTATCACAATATACACAAATCACTGTACAATATGTTAATGTCAACAATATGTCCGAGTCGACACCGAGACCAGAGAGAGTCGAGTCCGAGTCAAGACCGAGTCCATAGAGAGTCGAGTCCGAGTCGAGTCCGAGACCAGAGACGGTCGAGTCCGATTCGAGACCGAGACCAGTGAGGGTTATTACCTAATTTACTTTTATTTACTTAGAGAAATCCTTTTTTTTTTTTTTACTGAATTTACTTAGAGTTTAAAAAATATGATCAGTTTAGGGTAAAAAGGCCACATAGTAGGTGGTGTTAAAAGTAATTTTATTACAATTTGTCATGCGCAGTTGCGCACTAGAAAATCACAAATCACTGGGCGTGTCAATCAATTTAAAGAAATATTTTATTAACATGCATTAATAATCATGAAAAATATTTTTAATTGAACTCGAGTGGACTCGGGAATAATTCCGAGTCCTAAAAAAAAAAAAATGTTCGAGTACGAGTCAATTCCGAGTCCAAATGGACACGAGTCCATGACAAGACCAAGAAGACCATTAAAATATGGTCTCGAGACCGAGTCCGAGACGAGTCCGAGTCTCGAGTACTACAACACTGGTCAGACTGCCGGTCTTGGCAAGTATTCACGTAAACACAGTCAGTTATCTTTAAGTCTTTGCCCCCCTCTCCCCATCAAAATTTATGAGTTTGTATATCTCTCCCAGTCTCTCTGCAAGGTGAAAACTGAAATATTTGAGCAGAATCTTGCTGGAATTAATCAGAAGAATCAGTTGTGCAGTGCATGGCCTTTGATTCAGTCCGGTCTCAGTAAATTAGACTTGATTAGACTAAATTAGACTTGCAATCAAGGGAATATCACGATGGAATAGTTTCATTCCCAATGATTTGAAAAAATTGTAGAAAAAAATGTAGAAAACAAGTTAGTCTCACTGAGCACCTGCTTTTTTCTGTCACATGGCTGCATCTGCGACTGTACGTCTAGCCCACAGGAACTCGACCGGCTGCACCAAGCAAGCCCCTCCCTCCTGACCCTGTCCTCTCTACCCGACAGGTATCACCACAGGCGTGTAAAGTGTAGCCCTCTATTAACAACACTAATGTGCTCTTGTATCTAATTATCTCAGAGCAGTGCTATTTTGAACTATAATAAATTGCAAATTGAACCTATAAGACAAAAAACAAAGTCCATACTGACTCTGTATCACCTCGTCCTGTTTCAGAACCCTGTTCCTCCCAAACCTCCGGTTCCCAAGAAACCACTGCCTGTGGATCCTTCACCCCACCCACCTCCATCCCCACGGCTGGGACATTCAGAATCGGCTGCTGCTCCTGCCAGGTGAGAGGACATTTTCACGCAAATGAAGAATATTCAACAGTCAATGGAGTAAAGTATTGTCTTTGGGAAAAAGTATAATCTGATAAAAGTCTTATTTATATGTACAGACCTGCTCCTCATCCACCTTTACGGAGACAGCAGTATCGTGGGAAACCCCATGCTCCTCACCCAGTATAGTCAGGAAGGAAACACTGGGCTGGCTGCAAATTTCTGGACTGCAGTTCTGAACTTTTTTTCTCAGTATTTTGTCTTGTTTTCCAAAAACAATATCTGAGTCTCTATAAAACGAGATATATTTGAGAATGAAAATGGTATAAGATAATATATACATTTAATTATAATTAAAACAGCAATAGGGTTAAGAAAATTCAATTGATTTTCTTAATATCTCGTACAATTTAAGCATATTTATTTTAGGGACTTTTATTGGGAAACAAGACAAAAACACTGATTAAGAAAAAAGATTTGGGACACTAAGTGATTTGTAGATTTGCACAATTCTATTTGCACTGACCATGAGTGTGGAGTTGCTTCTGCAGGGTGAACATTAACATGTACAGACCTCTGTTGCTCTGCATCTGGATCAGAACTTCATCTTCGAACTCATTACTAGGCTCATTGGGCCATCTGAGGATTTACAGACTCCAATGAAGGGGAAAGGATATTATAACTCTAAAGACAACAAAGTGGATATACAGTACATTCCTTTTGTGATTCAGATGCTCAGTTGCTCAATGCATGGAAATAGGATATGACAAGATGATGCCTTGAGGAAGGAATCCTGATTTCTTTCTCTGAGATGCTGTATGCATGCTCGATTTGCCTGCCTATGGAAGATCTGATCTTTACTTACAGAATCTCTTCGTGCCTAATTAATTTGCCACACATTTCATCATGGATGGTTCTAATACACTCTAAAACTGAAGTTCAGAACTCTTCATTTTTATTTAGAGCTGAAAACGTTGGTGTTTTACATTCTGTTCAACATCAGCTGGTCTCAGTACAGACATCAGCATTGGACACAAATACACATGGTCTATATATATATATATAATTTCTTATATATATCAAGACAATTCAGATAGCAAATTTTGACCGTAAATGCTGCTGCAGGGACAAAGCTGGCTGATTGGAAGATGAAGATTGCCTTTTCGATCAAAGCACTGAAGAAGGTATATGAAGATATTTAAGTGTATTTTGAAATATGCAGTATTTTTAATGCAATAAACATGGGATCTATTTTTACAGTTGAATGCAGATTTGATTTGTCTTAATTCCCGTGTTTATCCCGAAATGTCATGCTTTATTTATCGCGCTTCATCACAGAGGTTGTGACCGTATATGAACATTTGCTAACTGCCAACATTAAGATGTAAAATGACATCACCGAGGGATGTGACGGTGCATCATTTTATGGTGTTGTTTTTATGGTGGTGAGTGTGAGCCATATAAAGTTAATTATTGTGATGATAATGTATTGATGCTACTCAGTGTGTTTAGGGTCATTGTGAATTTAATTTTTTAAGCAAAAATTAAGTCTTGTAAAAAAAATAATAATAATAATAATAAAATTTAAACAATATGTAGTGTGGGGTTAAAAACATACATCAAGAATAGGCAGAAAAACAAGACATTTGTTGTGATGTCAACCTAATATGGTAAAAAGCTTCAAAACCGGACAATAATCATCAAAAGATATGCCTAGCAATGTCACCTTTGCCACTATTGAGATTTATTGCATGTTATGTGACAACTGGAACAAGTGGTATATTCACACCTACAACTCGCATAAACTATAACTGGTCAGATGCTTGTAGAATCTTTTTGTCTCACTGACAGAAAAAAAACCCTCTCATTTACAGACTTTAATCCAGTACAGCTTGTTACATTGTGAATTAACCCACTTCCTTAAATCTGACCAAGAGAGGGATATGAAATTACCACTCAGACATTTTCAGTCCGGTTTCTAACCATGTAAAATAGGTTTTAGTTTGTATTTTTCCATCTTTTTTTTACTTTGAGTGACCAAAATGAACCCATGACCCATCTCAGCAATAACCTTTAGAAAGCCAACCTCATATCATTTATTTCAAAAACAGTTCAAACAACGGCTTGAAAATGTAAATAATAATACAAATAAATAAACATAACATGTTTTTTTCTTTTCAATAAATGGACAGAGAAAATTTTAGATCAAATTTATAAAATTAAAGCAATTTTATGTAATAAGGAAAACCATTTGGTAACACGACTTTGGGACACAAATGTTTTTTTTTGTTTTTGTCATTTAAATAAGTTAATAATAACATATATTTATTATTCATTAGATATCAATTAGGCTATATCACGACACGTCAAAATAATGACGACTTTAATTGCTATATTAAATTTGAGAAGGTCAGACCTCTGACGTGGGACAGACCTAAATCCCCATACGGGGGAGGGGGTTGTACAGACATGAAATGTGTTTAAAACAAGCTATTGATGCTAGGGTAATTTTATATCATATTTTAGTTTATAAAACAAATGAATCTCACAACAACAAAATGTGCCTGTACTAAAAACGTAGTAATTGCAGACCAAGTAGCCTACAGCGTATTCGTAGCGTGCCAAACTCTAAAGATAATCTCAGATATCCATCTTAGTGGTATTTCAATCATTAAAGCATCATAGGGGGACATCCAGGTTGTAAATGATGAAACACGCAGTAACATCATAAACTGAAGGGCAAGGCTTTTTAAACGCGCGTGCGACTGCGCTCTGGCAGAAGGTCCTCTCTGCGCTCTCGCGCCTCAGCAGAGCACCAGTGTGCTGGGACAGTAGGGTGGGACGACAGCGTCTGAGCGGTATGTATCTTTCATTATGCTCATCATATTCTCGAATTTATCGTAGTATTTGTCATTACTATGGACATGGTCGTTTTGGGACAAAATGGTCACGATACCGTTCATTTAAATTATTAGGCTACCTGTTATTAACGGTCATAAAAAGGATTCAACAAAAATGACAAACAGTTTGAAAGCTTTCAATGTGGATAACGTATACTATCGCAATAAGATTACAAATATATTTTATGATTTTTCCTATGGTATTTGAGACATTTACGTTAAAGCGACAGCATTTAAAGCAACACGATTCATTTCTAAGCTCGTCAAGGGTCCCCAACTTTGAATATTTAAAATATTTCAATGTGGGATTTCTCTGACCCCATGGCTTAGGCAATTATAACGCCTTGAAGTTAAAAAGTAAGCTAAATGTTTGTGTCATGCTGTTGATGGGGTAGGAGGGAATCATCTGTGTATGCCATTGCTACCAGGTTTAATAGGTAGCCTATTCAATCTGTCAATTGAAAAAGCCACAGAGTTTTTATTGTCTCTAATTGCGCAGTGTATTATAGTGTGTTTTTATATAACACAGCACAAAACCACCGGCCCCATCCATACCATCAATTAACACTACCCGGACTATCAGCATCGGAGATAAAATGGGCAAGAAATCCAAACTGAATCTGTCAAATGGCAAAAAGGAGGAAAATGGAGATGTAAGGTAAATGTTTGTGTGTGTGTGTGTGTGTGTGTGTGTGTGATAAAGGTTAACTTGATGATCTGTTGATGTTTCACCCGCCATTTATTCTTACAAATAGGCTACATTTGTTCATGGTTTGGCTAATGTCCTGGCTAGTATCTTCTCACGAAAGAGGGATCATTTATGTAGTCAAAAATGAGAACTATGTCACTGAAAAAAGACAAAAAAAAAAAACAACAAAAAAAAAACAGTAACTAGTTACATGCAGATAATTTCAAATTTAATTTAATTAATTTTTTTTCAACTAAATTGTGTTTTTTTTCTTCTCCCAGCAGTGGGAAAAATGGAAAAAAAGAGGAGAAAGAAAAGATGGAGATGGTGGGACCATTAAAGATAGTGAGTGGAATATATTATTATTATTAGTGAAATCAATAATAATAATGTAATGATCATATACACTAAAACATTTTAAATACTTAAGACCGAGTCTGTAACCACAACCAAACAATACAATTGAACTGCCTTAAAATGCATGTGGTGGATAATTAATTTTGTGTGATTATGTAATTGTTTAATTTTTGTTATTTCATTTAATTTTCACTTAAAGAATGATTTGTTTCTCAATGAAGTGTGTCCCTTTGTCAGTTCCGTTATGCAGATGGTGTCGATATTTTTCTAATGCTGCTTGGCACAGTCATGTCTATGGCCAATGGAGCAGTACTTCCTCTCATGGTTATTGTATTTGGAGACATGACAAACAGCTTTGTGGACGATACAATATTAGAGAATTTAAAGAACACCACCCTTCCACCCAGTGAGTGTATATTTTGTATGCCTCATCACTGGACTGTTTTTACACAGGGAATCTGTGACTTTTTAAACAACATGTGGTCTTTTAATCTCTAGACTTCACCCTCCCACAGACCAGTAATGAGACTTTGGGGGAGCAGATGACAAGGTAAGACCAATGTGCTTTGTATTGGAACTCTGCCATTTCCTTCATATTTCACGTTTTAAGTAAATTAATTTAAAAGTCTTTCTAAGTGTCTGATTGTCATGTTTCTCCTTCTCAGGCATGCTATATACTACAGCATCATGGGATTTGTAGTCTTGGTGGCAGCATATATGCAGGTGGCCTTTTGGACTCTTGCAGCAGGACGTCAGGTGAAGAAACTTAGAAAGACGTTCTTCCACTCTATCATGAAACAAGAGATTGGCTGGTTTGATGTCAATGAGACAGGACAGCTCAACACTCGCCTCACAGAGTATGACATGCAATTGGAGTCATTTACCTAGATATTACACAAACAATGGCATATAAATATACCACTCTTCTTTTTTCCTCTCCAGTGATGTTTACAAAATAAATGAAGGCATTGGAGATAAGCTTGGGATGCTGCTTCAGAATCTCACCACCTTTTTCGCTGGCATCATCATTGGCTTTGTCAAAGGCTGGAAATTAACCCTCGTCATCCTCGCTGTTAGCCCTTTACTCGGGATCTCAGCCGCTATCATCGCGAAGGTTGGATAATAAGAATTATAGAGACCCACATGGTGCCCCTCAACACAATCACAATGACTCATGTTGAAGTACTTATTATAGTACTTTTCTAGCTAGCTATTAATTTTGTTCAATCAAGGATATATATATATATATATATGTGTGTGTATAGAGAGAGAGAGATTAAATTATGTTAAAATAGTTATTTAAAATTCTAATATTTTTTCACAATCTTACTGTTTTTACTGTATTTTTGATCCAATAAATGCAGCCTTAGTAAGCAAAAGAGACATCTATCAAAAACATTATAATAGTTGTATGTTTGTGGTGTGTGTATATATATATATATATATATACACACACAAAACAAAATGTATGGCTTACAAATTACTGGTATGTCATGGAAGTATGTGATTGTCAAGAGATAAAGTTGATGAGCTAAAAATAATGATAAATGGTTAGAAAGTAATATTATTTTAAATCAATAAAAAAACAGCAATTTATCCCTATCTCATTAGGTGATGACATCATTCACTTCGAAGGAGCAGACGGCCTATGCCAAGGCTGGAGCAGTGGCTGAGGAAGTACTGTCAGCCATCAGAACTGTCTTTGCTTTTGGTGGACAGAAGAAAGAGATAATGAGGTGTTTTTGAAAATCATCCTGTTTAGAAATGTTTGAATGTCAATTTGTCTCAGTGATAATAAAACATGAACTCTCATGTATCCTAAAACATTTTAAATTTAACCTAAACCAGCTCACCTGCCAAACCGGTTTGGGCACTTTATGGTTTGGTCCTAAAAGTTTCAGTCTATTGTTGTCCCAGAACATGAACAGGAAAAAAATGATGGGGATGATGGTGGGGAATTTTCTTTTCAGTGTGATCATCATTCGTTTTTTTGCATCCGGATTATAAATATATGCATTGTTATTTGTTTTTCAAAGGTATCACAAAAACTTAGAGGATGCCAAGAACGTTGGAATAAGGAAGGCCATCACTGTGAACATTGCTATGGGCTTTACATTCTTCATGATCTATATGTCCTATGCATTGGCCTTTTGGTATGGCAGCACTCTTATCCTGGCTGGAGAGTATGATGTCGGTATACTTTTAACGGTGAGTCGCAGCAAAGTTATGTAAACACATTACTTCAGAAAATCTTTGGTCTTCTACAGTATTTAAGTCCCACAGTCACATTGGTCCAGAATTCGGTCATATGTCAAATATTGTAGAAAAAAAAAAAAAAAATGATTACGTAAATAGCAAGTGGTTATTTTTTCTTCATGGGAACTTAAAGCAGATTGTTAAACGTATGCATGAGTCTGTTTCATATGTGCATTTTCTGTTCCTCTATTTCAGGTTTTCTTCTCCGTCTTAATTGGAGCTTTCGGCATCGGTCAAACGTCTCCTAACATACAGTCCTTCTCTAGTGCAAGAGGGGCCGCCCACAAAGTTTTCCAGATCATTGATCACGTGAGTGAACTCATTGTTAGCTAATTATAAATTCTTTCAGGATATTATAATTCATAATGTTGGGGAAAAAACAATTGTCCTTAATGCAGTTCCATAATATAATTGCTACCTGAGGCGTTAGACAGGATATTCATATTTTATTCTCTGCATTAAGGAGTAAAAAAAATGTTCCTCCCATCTAAACCTAACACTTCCCCTTTTAAAAAGAAATAGCACTGCATTTTTATAACTTCTGAACTCTTTCATGTCATAATTTCATGTCTTGTTCAGATTGAATTCTCCTACAGTAATTGCCATAACACCATATATCCATCCATGTCTTTTAAAAGGCTTGAGGTCAAGAATTTAACTAATTAATAAGATGGTATAAGTATAAATGGAACTCCCATTTTCATGAGTCACATTCATATCTGAGGCCATTTAGTACACAAATACTTTTGTACATATGTTACTGTTAAAAAGTTTGTGGTCGGTAAGATTTTCATAGTGTTTTTGAAAGAAGTCAAACTCATTACCACTCACGCCACCGGCCTTGTGCCGTTCTTTCGCGTCTCTCGGACTTGCCACGCCGTAATACTGTAAAATATTATTACAAGTTAAAATAACTGTTTTCTTTTTTTCTTAAAAATGTAATTTATTACTTTTATGGCAAAGCTGAATTTTCAATGGCCATTATTGTCGTATCATCCTTATGAAATCATCCTAACATGTTGAAATGTACAAATGTACATCTCCTTTCTCCTTCAGAAAGTGCCGCTCATTTAGCTCACTTTAGTATTTTGGACATTTGAACATGACAGAACATCAGAACTGTTTTATATTTAACTCCTGTCCATTTTTCCAAAAAGGAAAAGCCTGGACAATCAAAATGCATACACACGGCACTAAACTTGTCTTTTATTTAGACTAAGATAGTCAAGTTTAAACAAACACCACACACACGGTAAGCAGACAACCGCTTTGAGATAAAATCTAGAGACAAAAATGTACGCACAAATATTCCAGAACCAAGTTGCATAACTTCCCCTCATTGTTTTAGCAGCATGTTATATGGTCAGGTCTCAGGATCAGAGGTGGTTCCCTGCTGAGATGCAATGAATAGAAGACCACGGGGAATCATTTTTCTCTAGCAATTAGTCTGTTATTGATGTCAGTCTGAATGAGGTTTGATTGTGAATTTACCTCTATCCCTAACTGGAATTTGTATTTTAAATCTCACAATCCTTTTTTTTTTTTCACCAACAGGAACCCAACATTAACAGTTTCTCGGAGGAAGGTTACAAACTTAATGCTGTGCAAGGAAACATAGAGTTCACAAACGTTCACTTCAGATATCCGTCACGACAGGATGTTAAAGTAGGAACATCAAATTATTAATAATAATAATAATAGCTAAATGATAAAAATAATAACAACTAACAAAATAACTTGAAGGAATTAAATGACCTGCTATGGATCTCTTTTGCCCGTGTAGGTCCTGAATGGAATAAATCTTAAAGTCATAAGTGGACAGACCATTGCTTTGGTGGGCAGCAGCGGGTGTGGGAAAAGCACAACAGTCCAGCTGCTACAACGCTTCTATGACCCACAAGAAGGAACGGTAAGTAGAAAGAGAGCCAGAGAGGTATGAACTATTTAAACTTCATGTCCTTCATCCAAACTTTTTTCTCTTTTCTTTTCCTCTAACTCATCAGGTGACCATTGACGGTCATGATATTCGCTCTCTGAACGTTCGAAGTCTGAGAGAACTGATTGGTGTAGTCAGTCAGGAGCCAGTGCTGTTTGCCACCACCATCTCAGAAAACATCCGCTATGGTCGCCAAGATGTCACCCAAGAGGAGATTGAGCAGGCTGCACGGGAAGCCAATGCCTACGACTTCATCATAAAGCTCCCTGATGTAGGATAAGAACTTGCAAAATAATTATATTCTGATAACAAAGATTGATCAAGTATGCTCTGACCAATATCTCTGGTCATTTTCAGAAATTTGAGACGCTGGTTGGAGACCGGGGCACCCAGATGAGTGGTGGACAAAAGCAGCGTATTGCTATTGCAAGAGCACTTGTGCGCAATCCAAAAATCCTCCTTCTTGATGAGGCTACGTCTGCTCTGGATGCCGAGAGTGAGACCATCGTGCAAGCAGCGTTAGATAAGGTAATAAAAAAATATAGCAGTCCAGAAAAGTCTGGAAATACACAGAAAATTTGTGTATATATATATATAATTTTTTTTTTACATCTGAAAAGGTGAGGCTGGGCAGAACCACCATTATAGTGGCTCACCGGCTGTCTACTATTCGGAACGCTGATGTCATCGCTGGATTCCAGGATGGTGAAATAGCAGAACTGGGCACACATGACGAACTGATGGAGAGAAAGGGAATCTACCATACTCTTGTTAATATGCAGGTTAGAAACCCATAGTACAACACATGTACACACTTGAGCTCCATTTGGAGCTGAAGCCCGTTGCCACTCATTTGTCGTCCTTTTTGGAGTTGCGCTGAATCGACCAAAAAAAAAAAATCCGCTCTTGTATCTTTATTGGGATGCAGCCATTGGTGTAGTGCATGGTGCATGCAGGTGCACGGCTTTTTCAGTCGGCATTGCATATCCCCTCTGATACGCATCATTAAGTTGCTAATCCAATCTCGTGAATAAAAAACACCTAGTCAGGGTCGGACCCCTAATATTAGCTCTAATTTGTTGCTGCAATGATTCTCCCATCGCAACGATAACTGATCACTCATCTGATCTTCTTCAGCACTCAAACACCCGCTCGTCAATGTCAAAATGTTTGAGACCAATCAAAGCATGCAGGATTTTTGTTCACAGAAGCGCAAGCCGAGCGCTAATCCCAACGCGACGCTTCACTTCAGTTAACGATCATACAGTGCAAGATAAGATGCAAGTAGTTAAAATAGATGGCTGTTTTTCGATAGACGATTTAAAGGAATGACAAAAATAATCAGTTTGATCAAAGAAGTGGAAATTATAAGCTCAATTTAACAACAAAAGCACCCTATTAAATATATGACCCCAACCCCCCCTAGAAATATCATTTATGGGACCTGGGTATTTAGAAAACCTTATGTATGGCCCTGATATGCAAGAATGCTAGTGATTCTATATGTTCTATTTTATTCAGTATATTCTATATTCTAGTCTTGCATATTTAATACTAATGCAAGACTAGTAGTCTTACTGTCACTGTTTATAACACAGAGCGTTCATCCTTTGCTGGGACGCTTAAAAAATATTGGGGGCATAAATTAAGAGTATAGCCACTTCTCCAGGCACCATTACACCACTGGACGCAGCATCATAGTGTCTAATGCCGTAATATCTCTGGTCAAACAAATGAAATATTATAACTTTAACATGCCGAAACGTTATCTGGAATGGACATCATTTTATCCGGAATTGACAAAAGACCACAAATTTATATCAAGTACGGTTGTCGCCTGAGCTGCTGCAGAGGGTGAACTTCTTTGTTAAGAACTGAAAAGTGTATTTATTTATTTTTCGCATTCATTATTTGTTTATGTGTGTCTTTTATTTCCAGAAGTCCAGAAATGTTATGTTTTCAGGCACTGTGCACTTTGCAAAACAGGTTCATCTCAGTGGCCAGTTTTTGAAACAGACATCACAATGTCTTGAATAAATACAAATACTTTAGTTTTAACAAACACTTTTTTGCCTTTTCTGTTACACATAGGTCTACATTAAGATCGTAGATCAAATTGTCTGGCAATGAGTAGACTATTTCAGAATCACTGTATCATGATTAAATTGTATTGTAGTTGCGAGTACACCAGAGTCTACAGAAAGCCTATTTTAAACATTAAAATTACATTGAGTCTGTAATTAGGCAAAAAAGTAATTTTTTAGGCAAAATGTCATAACTTGATCTTCTGTTCCGATAACATACTGATGCATGAGAACACAGGGAAAATGTGCTCAGAATGTAAATGGGGTCCAATTTGAGTTCCTGTTTTTTACATCACAGATGTTTAAGGGCACAGAGGACACAGAGGAGGACAAAGAAGAGTTGACTATGGATGAGAAGAGTCCTTCAGTCACCTCTCTAAATGAACGAACACTCTTCAGACAGAAATCCAAAAGTGGCTCAGAAAAAGATCAAGAGAATGAAGAGAAACAGATAGAGGACGTAAGAAACTGAGGCTATAATTGCCTAGATTTATCTCTTTTAATAGCTTTATTTTTATACCACCAATTCAAATCAAACCACAATCTCTCTGCCTGGTAACATTATTTTGCTGTGAGTGTCATCTTCATAAATTTAAAAAGAAAATGTCTTTCTTTTTTTAAGAGGAAGATTCAAGATTCAATTAAAATCATTCATTTTATTTGATTGTAATTATTTTACATACTTTTTTTTCATTTAATTTTTTTTGGCATTTTGTATTTTACTTCTCTTTAGGAAAAGCTTCCAAACATCTCCTTCCTGACAGTTCTGAAACTGAATAAACCGGAATGGCCGTACATGGTGGTTGGAGTTTTATGTGCCACCATCAACGGAGGCATGCAGCCCGCTTTTGCTGTTATTTTCTCTAAAATCATTGCTGTATGTTGTACAAGAAAATTATATCTTAATAATTATCATTAACAATATTGAGACATTTCTCCTCATACATTTATGGAACACAAATATTCTTTCTTTCCTCTTTCCATAGGTGTTTGCTGAGATAGATCAGAATGTTATAAGGCAGAGGACTGAACTCTACTCTCTGCTGTTTGCTGCCATTGGGGTTCTGTCCTTTTTCACTCTGTTCTTACAGGTTTGTTTTGTTACATTTATATTTGAATACACACAATGAACTTTAACAAACCTTCACACTAAATGAAAATTCTAGAACTAGCCTAAGACACCCTATATAATACATTTATTGGGTGCCATCTTATTATTCAGTTCAAAAGTCAGAGATGAAGAAGGTAAAATGTTATTGTGGTCTTTCTTATCTAAAAGCTTATGACTGTTGTGAAATACCACTTTGTCTACACCAATGAATAGAAGACATAGCTAGCTGTCAATTATTTGCTTCTTCAAACTACCAATGCTAAAGATTTGAAAAAATGCTGAATATTCAAACACATTTAACTTTTGAAGAAATAAAAAAGTAAAAAGAACAGAAATGATTAGAAAAGGTCAATTTAAATGTACTAAAAATAAGTTTCTCGTCAGCACTGCATTAAACTGACAGATTTCAATGTTGTAGGCAATTATTTTGCAAGTAATTAAGAGTTTAATCTTTTCTTGCCTGGATCTTTGGTGTAAACTCGTGAACGTCTCATTTTCAAAAATCCCCCGCCCATATATGAAAATATTTCCTAAGATATTTCTAATATTTCTTAATTTCTTTTAGGGTTACACTTTTGGGAAAGCTGGTGAGATTCTGACCATGCGACTGAGGTTTAAAGCTTTCAATGCCATGATGAGACAGGTGAGATGATAATTGACATAGACCAGTCATCAGAAGGTCAACCCCAAAGAACGTATTCATGAATGTCAGTTGATGGAGAGTAGGACAATATCTGTCTGTGTATTTTAGGACCTGAGCTGGTATGATGACACTAAGAACAGTGTGGGTGCGCTGACCACCAGGCTGGCTGCAGATACAGCTCAAGTGCAGGGCGTAAGTCTTACTCTATCTACAAAGAGTAACACACAGTCCTACATAGAACTTTGTGTCAATCTCCTAAATTGATACCCATGCTCAGTAACAAAGAAGTTCATAACTATTGATGATATTCTCTGTTTACTTACTCTTTTACTGTATTTTTGTGAAAATAAGCTCAACTCAATTTCTGTTTGGTGTGCTTTAGCAACATGTCAACAATTGTAAATTTTTAAAATATTAGTCATTGAGTAAAATTAAGTTAAAATGTAAATTAAATGTTTTCTTTTCTATAAATTCAAAATGGTACCCATTTAACACATTAGCTCATCTCAAACGGCACCATGACTTCATTTCCCACAGGCAACTGGAGTGAGAATGGCAACACTGGCACAGAATGTGGCCAACCTGGGCACCGCCATTATCATCTCATTTGTGTACGGCTGGCAGTTGACCCTCCTCATTCTCTCCATTGTGCCAATCATGGCTGTGGCTGGAGCCATCCAGATGAAGTTACTGGCAGGACATGCTCAAAAAGACAAGAAAGAGCTTGAGCATGCTGGGAAGGTGAACATTTGATGCATATACTTCAATGTGGCTCAACTTAAATCAACTGTTTTATTTCACTAGTCTATGTTGTCCACGATGTATTTTTCCCATTTAGATTGCAACAGAAGCCATTGAAAATATCCGCACTGTGGTTTCGTTGACCAGGGAAAGCAAGTTTGAGCGTCTGTATGAGGAGAACCTAGTTGTGCCCTACAAGTATGTCCAAATTGACTAATAATAATTCTGTAAATGTTATATCTGTTAGGATTCAAAATGAGCTTGTGAGACAATCAATGTTTGTCTGATTTCCCTAGAAACGCTAAGAAAAAAGCACATGTTTTCGGCCTGACGTTCTCTTTCTCTCAAGCGATGATCTATTTTGCCTATGCTGGCTGTTTCAAGTTCGGCTCCTGGCTCATTGAACAGAAGCTGATGACCTTCGAGGGCGTCTTCCTGTAAGTGGCTTATTAGACCCACTCACAGCAACATGATCCAGAGTAGTATTGTTTGTCTGTTACATGTACTTCAAATGTGAGTGAGATCAGGTAGTAGAGACACATGGCCAATATTTCCACACTCAAGATAAAACAAACTGAAGTCAGTTGTCTGGTGGGAGTGGACTTGAAGGTCCAAAGTCTGCTGGTTTCTACAGTGTCAGTTAATGATTATAGAAAGAAAAGTACAAAAAAAAACAAAAAAAAAAACAGATGTGCCATGAATGTAGATGGTCTCTAAGACAACATACAGATGAGGCTAGTGATCCATTACATTTGCAGATAGAAGTTTCAAGAAGACTCATGTTATCTAAAAAGAGGGCTTTCAAACAGAGAGATAATTGAAACTTAGAATTGTCTGCTATGGCTAAACACTGCTATTTAATCAATCAGTTATTAAAGGGTTAGTTGACCCAAAAATTACTATTCTGTCAGTAATTACTCACCCTCATGTTGTTCTAACCCTATAAGACTTTCGTTCATCTTCGGATCAAAATTAAAATATTTTTTGATTAAATCTGAGATCTGGATCACTCCTCCATAGGCTTCTGTGGGCCTCGAGTTAGTTCACGTAGTGTAACTGCGCAGCGCTTCTTTGTACGTCACACGTAGGCTCACTATTGGCCAACACTGGTCATGTGTGTGATGCATGTGACATACAACCAGAAGCACAGTTGCACTACGTGAACTAACTCGAGGCCCACAGAGAAGGAAATTAATAGTTGAATAAAGTCGTTATTTTTGTTTGTTTTTCGCACAAAAAGTATTCTCGTCGCTTGATAAATTTAAAGGAGAACTCCGGCACAAAATAAACCTTTGGTCTAATTACACATTGTTCAGTTGCAACGCATTGAGCTTTCACGGCCACCGTACCACCACATCCCACATCATAACAAATGGGCTCATTAATGTGCAGAATATTTTTAACACCACTTATAGCATAAAAATATAACACAATACAAAGCTATATGCTATTTAAACATTTATTTTAAATAACACAACGCTAGTCGGGGAGCTAACTTTCGCCATCAGAACCATGTTCAGAACCTGCTGAACAGCTACTCTTGGTGCCAAATGTATAATCTGTTAATTTGAAGCATTTCACACATAGATTTCACAGCATCTACCTCTAGCTAACAGTTGGCTGTAGTTCTCTTGGTGTTCAAATGGAGCTTTTTTTCCCGCGACACAGGTGACGACGCGAGGGAGTCGGCTTTCATCTGCGCGCCGCGGCTGTCTGTGTTGTGTTTTTCCAGGACGTGAAAGGGGGCATGTTTCAAGATACGCAACGGAGCAGACCAAACAAATTAACAGGGAGAGACAGTCACATTCACTCACACGAAACGCACTCCTTGTCGGCCGCGCGATCGATTCCCTTAGCCATTTGTGTTGAAAAGAAATGTAATATTATGATTTCCGTCATTGTTTTATATATATTTTTGATACTTGATATTTGTACCGGGCCGGCCCACATTGGCCAGCGGCCCACCGGGAAAAGTCCCGGTGCTCCAGATGGCCAGTCCGACCCTGCACATGGTCCTCCAGAATGGTTCGGTACTCCTTGGCAGTGATGTGGGCATTAAGCACAGTATATAGGGAATGCCATGATATTGCATGAAGCTTAATCCATCTCTGATCTACTGAGCCACCACCGTGCTTCACTACAAAACAGTCCACGCTTCCGAAGCTACTGATGTCCATTTTTATTTATTCTAGACACAAAAGAAAACCAAACCATAATTTTACACACAACACCACTACAAACACAAAACCAACATAATATACAAAATATTAAAACTTTTACTGTATTCGCCTGGTAACCAACAGTAGATTAAGTCAGGAGCACTAACATGGGTATCGGAGTTTCACATCTCACCATTCCATTGACGCTAACACGTCCAGGTGAAATAATCAGCACAGGGTCACATGACACTCAACTTAAACAACTGAATAATAATAAAACACAAATGGCTACCAAATTATGAAATTATCACAATACAGAAATACACATTTAAACTATGAAGTCCAAAAATAAAAATATCATAACCCACACCTGACCTTCCAGTGTCAGCTACACTGGGCAGCAACCGCTTTGGGGCTTCTACAGATTCTACACATAAGGATTTGCACTGTTGGCACTAATGAAACTGACATTTCACATTGGCATGAGTGACCAAAGGTTTGGCTATAGCAGCCCGACCATGAATATTGGCTCCCGACAAACAGCTTTGGTGGAAACAAGAGAGTCAAGGTGCACATTTAATCTTTAAGTGAGTTGGGCAGCAGTGGTTTTATGTTTTTTTTTTTTTTTTTTGATACAATCCTGGTTAGTACCTGCACATCCTTTTTTAGACAGCTTCCTCTGAAGTCGATAGTCACTACCTTGGATACACCACAAAGACTTGCTCTCCTGGTCACAGATGAGCCAGTGAGGCACACACAAAAAATTTGTCCTCTTTTGAACACTGATGTCTCCCATTATGTTTTGTGGAGTTCAGTATTTCTGTACAGACACATTCTGCTAATTCAACTTTCACTCTCTGCTCTGAGTACATTTCTGATGCGTGAAACCTCCAAAACTATATTGACCAGTGTTTCAGTTTCACTGTCCAAATCCTGGATGTTTTAGTCGTTTTGTTGTTGTTGTTTTAGTTATTTTGTACTTCAAGTTAAAACTAAAAGAAAATGTTGTCTTGGCAAATAGCTGAAATAAAATATTTTTTTATTTTATTTCAGTTCACATTCATTTTGTTTCGAAAAATGTTTTTTAAATTGTTTACTTTAATGATAATAACCATGGGTAATATATCTGTTTCTGTCTCTCAGTGTGATCTCCGCTATTGTGTATGGAGCAATGGCTGTTGGAGAGGCAAACACCTTCACTCCAAACTACGCCAAGGCCAAGATGTCTGCTTCTCATATACTGATGCTCATCGACAGAGTCCCAGCCATTGACAACGCCTCAGAGAATGGAGACAAGCCGGTATTCCTTTCGTACTTACATATGATCACCAGGATATACAGTATTCCCAACAATAGATAAAAAAATGTTTTAAAGTGAGTGTTATCTCTAGGCAAGATCTCAGAGTTCCCAGAAGCCTGTCATGATTAACTGTCCCAGGCATCAGTCCTGAAAATGAATCATTTATCGGTTCTGCAGCTCCATCCTAATCTGATAAGCACTCAGACAGAGCTGGACTCTGCCCACCATAAATATGCTGTGTCATGTCAAGTGAATGTTATAAACACGTGTGCTCTGATGTGGCTGTTTCCTGTGATTTTTGCAGGATACATTTGACGGAAATGTGGGTTTTGAAGATGTGCATTTTAACTACCCAGCCCGGCCAGATGTACCAGTGCTACAGGGGCTCAGGCTCCGGGTGAAGAAGGGGCAAACTCTCGCCCTGGTGGGCAGCAGTGGCTGTGGCAAGAGCACCACCATCCAGCTACTGGAGAGATTTTATGACCCTCAGCAAGGCAAAGTGGTAGGTGAAAACACAGATGGACAAGTAACTCAAAGGCCACTCTTTTCCCAGCTACCTCAATTGACATGTAGCTTTACGGTCTCTAATCACTGATCCAGCTCATCGAAATGCCACTCATGCACATACACTGTTATACAGTACACTCACACTAAATACACAAAAGTCAAAATCGTATTACCTCTCTCAAGGTCAATGATAAGGTAACTTATTACCAATAGGCAGGACAGAAAAAGGAAACCCAGACATGCGCATCAAAGGATGGTTCTCTTTCACCTGCATACTTCAGGTCTTATGACTGTCATAAACACAGACCTGTTTACATGCCATTAACAATCTTTCAGGTGATTCAATCACAAGTGGACAGCGCTTAAAAGTGTGAATGGGTCCTAAGTTTTTGTGATCCAATCGATCAAAAACAAATGTGACCACCCTGCATTTTTATCATAAATGTGAACATAACTACATTTTTAAGAAAAAAGATCAAATAAATATTATAGCAAAATAAATAGACCATTAAGTCAAAAAGCATGATAGATAACAAATCCAATGATACAATCAAGTCTAAAAAATGTATTATAACAGTAATAAATCATATTTACTTGCCCAAACTAATTACAGTTACCCTTTGTTTACAGATGCTGGATGAAAATGACACCAAGCAACTGAACATCCACTGGCTGCGCTCTCAAATTGGCATTGTTTCCCAGGAGCCTGTGCTGTTTGACTGCAGCCTGGCAGAAAACATCGCATACGGAGACAACAACAGAAAAGTCAGCCACGAGGAGATCGAACAGGCCGCTAAGGCTGCTAACATACACTCCTTCATAGAGGGGCTGCCACAGGTACAAAAAACACACATAAGTCACTGGTTCAGATTACACGATTTTAGCCCGATTTTGGCACAATCCGTTTGACGTAGGGTTAGGGTGGCCATACGTCCGGATTTTGGCCAGACAGTCCGGATTTTAAGCTCCGTGTCCGGCGTCCGGCGCAGCCTCAAGCCGGACACTCATTTGTCCTCCTTTTTGGAGTTGATCTGAATCGGCCAAAAAAAAAAAAACCGCTCTAGAATCTTTATTGAGACGCAGCAGCAGCATAGCGTCTAATGCCGTAGATCTCTAGTCAAACACATGATTGCAGGGTTGCCAACTCTCACGCATTGAATTTGAGCGTGAGTTTCACGCAAAATTGAGCCAATTCTCAAGCTCTCACGCCACACCCCCGATTTCTCATGCTGAAGTGTGAATCCGGCCGGTCAAATCCCTGAAAGATGAGTTTATCTATAGATCTACCTGATGAGCCACTCGTGATCGACTAGTTTTACTGCAAATTAGTTAAAAAAATACACTAATCTAGAGCTTAGCTCCTAACAGCACGGACGCAAAGCCAGGACTGGAGCAAAAGCCCGTTCCTCTCTGCACTCTAGTCTTAGTGTTCTGTTATCACTCCACTCTAATCCACTACGGGTTTTCCAGTCTCACTCACAGGAAAAAACTGCTCCGTGTTCAATCTAATTTAAAAAAGATAATCTTATGTTTTATTTTTTTATATATCACAAACGTCTGAATATATAATACTATATGTAATGCTCTGGAATTCTACATGTTTAATAAATGTTCCAACTGCTTACACAAGGAAAAAGTATGGGAAAGCGAACCCAGGTAAAAAATAAGTGTTATGGAAATGGCCACCCTATGTATAGGGTGTCGTGGGGATTCGTAAACGACAACGGGCGTCGGGACGCAAGATTCGATCGTATCATCTCGTATAGTGTGTCCATAGTGGGCGACAACCTACGTCGCGTCTGCGATGCTTCACGACATCACGACAAAAAGACTAGCATGTTTAATTTTTTTAACGGTCGTCCACGACGCTTCCGTCACATGTATGAGGTTGACCAATAGGAGCACAAGCTTTTCGTATACAAACTTTCAAAAAAGACAAAAACGAAAGAGAGACGAGAGACGATAGTGCTAACGTTAAAACTAGAAGTAAAAATATAAGAAAACAATATTTTACCTCAAGTTCTCTATGGAGGATTGACAGCCCACGTCCTCTTCTAGCAGGGTTCTCAAGTCTCACGCAATGGCCGTGAGACACACGCGATTCAACCAGTTCACAAACTCACACGCCACACCGTGTATTTCTCACGCTGAAAAGGCAATGCCGAGCAATCCCGGAAGTCACTCGCTACGAGTTTCGCCTTCTCGATGACATCACGAGCGCCGTTAAAGACGGCATGCGATGACTGGTCAGGAAGTAGCCTAACGTGTAGTGACTAACGTGTCTTGTCCATGACACGACAAGATTTTAGGAGCCAAAATCGCGTAATCTGACACAGTGACTATCATAACAGACAAAAAAAATAAATAAAAATACTTCCCTTCAAACGTTTGGGGTAGGCTATTCATTTTTTTATTCAGCAAGAATGCATTAAATTGATCAAAAGTAGTAGAATATATATATATATATATATTTCTTTTTAACTTCAATAATCAAAGAATCCTGTGAAAAAAATGTATCATGGATTCGACAAATCCATGTGGGCCCACCACATAGAATGACAGCGATGACTCAACCTGAGTGTGTGTGGCAATGCCCACTATATCCGGGCCTCATCTGAGCCAAATATGGCACATATGGCACAGTTCTGGCAGCATCAAAGGTCATATGGGCCATATTTGGCCCACACACATCAAGCCGGTTTTAGGTCGGTTTACACATCAAGGATACGGCCTATATGCTGCTGCCAGAACCGAGACATATGTGCCATAGTTGGCCTAAATTCAGCTTTGCCATCGCAGGAATTAGGTTTTAGAATATATTAAAATATAAAAAAAATAAGTTTTAAATTGTAGTAATATTTCAACAATATACATGTTTTCTGTATTTTTGATCAAATAAATGAATAATATATAAAAAATAAATTATGCTGATCCCTAACTTTTGAACAATTAGCTGTTTCCATCCACCTACTTTTATGCACATTTTGGGATATAACACCCGCTGAATGAAAACAGCAAGATGTGCATTCTAAAAAAAATGTTCATCCTATAAGAAAACATACACACAATCTACAATTTAAAAACATTTACCAGATAAATCCCTTAATGCAGATATCAGATATTGGAAAAGCAATGAACTCTCTAAATGTCCTAATCTTATAACCAACTATGAGTCTTTTAAATCTACAGTCATAAACTAGATCTCATTGTGTGTTTTTTTATCTGTTTGTTTTTGGTTGCAGAAATACCAGACGCAGGCAGGTGACAAGGGTACGCAGCTGTCAGGAGGGCAGAAGCAGCGTATTGCTATAGCGAGGGCCATCCTCCGAAACCCCAAAGTCTTGCTGCTGGATGAAGCCACATCTGCTCTGGACACCGAGAGTGAGAAGGTATGATCATGGTTCATTCTTTAGAGTGTATGTATTGCTGTGCTTATAAATATAACCATGAATTTGATAATTGAATGGACTTTGGTCAACCTGTTCATACAGGCAGTATTCAATCTGTTCCTGTATTTACAGAAACATTTAGATTCACACCTGCTTAAAAATACTGAAGATAATGCTCTTGCTTGCTTCCCTTTGTGGCTCTCTCTGTCATGTGAGTAGATAGTGCAGGATGCTCTGGATAAGGCGCGTGAGGGTCGCACATGCATCATTGTAGCCCACCGGCTGTCCACTATCCAGAACGCAGACCGAATAGCTGTGGTTCAAAATGGGGTTGTGGTGGAGCATGGGACACATCAACAGCTCCTCCACCAGAAGGGGGCGTACTACACCCTTGTCACCTCTCAGATGGGTCACTGATGGGCAAGAACAGGGCAGCGGTGTACATGCAGCTGGAGCCGAAGAGGCAGATTCTAGAAAACATTCCTTATGATCGCTCTCCTGTGGTTGCAGGCCTGTATTTGATTTGTTGAATTCATCTAAGTAGCATTTCAATATACTACAGGAAGCCAGGACATAATAAGGATGTGGTTTTTTGTAACTGTCAGTGCCTTGTCTTGTTGCACTTTTCGGTTTTAGGCCATAACATTTATCCAACTCAGCACTTTCTTGTTGCTAATTTAATTGTATTAAAAAAAAAAAAAAAAATTGTGTTAACCCTACCAAGCACTCCTCTCATTTACTGGTCACACACTGTATGCACAGTTTATGCAACAAAAACTGTTGCAGAACTTTAAAAAGTTGATTGTTTTTACATAATGATGTACGGTAACTTGCATATACAGTACATAACATAAATCATATTTTCAAAAACAATGCCTGGATTAGTGAAGACAGCTGTTGTTCTTCATGTGACAAGATAACCAAAGAGTTTCTATTATGAAGATTGAGTGCCTTTATAGATTTATGTGTGTTGAGACTAACATGAGACTGTTTTATTTTGTCCTGTTATGACATTGTTTTCCAAGCACATGTGTAAAAAAAATGTGAATAAAGTTTTCATTTTTCATGAAGCTCATTATTTCATATTCTACGTTGAGACTAGACCGGAAAATAGACTGTAGATCGTTCTAAATTTCAGTTATTTTTTATTTTTTATTGTGCATCAAAGGATTTATTTGGTAAATGTCTTTCCATCGTAGTTTGTGTGTCTTATATGATAAAAAAAGTTGATGATATATATATATATATATTGAAACAAGTAGTGGGAGATCTTTTCTTCTGCACATTTTTTCTACGTTTCTACTGTGTCGTGATGTTTATGCATCACGAGAGAATACATCCAGTTACGTCATTTTGATTACAAGGTCAAAAAAAGTTTCAAATATGAACTATGTACGGATGAATTTTTCACACAATAAGAAAAAAAAACATGCTTTTAGAAACCGTTACAGTGAATAATCATGTCATGCTAAGTTATATGTTTGCAAACCTAAATCACATTCACCGCTGGTTTAGTGCCATAGTGAAAGGATACCATATGCCAAGCTAGATATTGATAATTTAGGGTTTAATAATTCACTTGTCTTTCCATAAAATTAAAATTCTTCACCAAGACACTGGTTTGAAGATTTGCTGCATACAAATATGAAGTAAAGTTCACAGCTGGAGTCAATGACCCGCCAGAAAACAATGTGCTTTCACACCGAGACTCTAAGGAAATGAGGACTAATAATTATTTAAACAAAATAACTTTATGCATTAAACAGAAAGCTGTAATCACTACAATTGAAACTGTAAAATATTTACAATCAATGCACATATCAGAGACGTCAGTCTCAAGAATGTAAGAATTGAAAACAACCAGGCATGTTTAAGGCCATGAGTGATAAAGATAGTTTGGTCAACTAAAATTCATACACAAATACAGAAACATTGTGAATACTTAATCAGCGGTAATGTTTGCAATATGCATTTCACGAGTTCACACTTGCATATAATTTTGAGTGAGTAAGATTCAATGCGTATTTGGCGTGCTGTCCAGAGGGAGGGCTCCGAGCTCGGAATTCTGCCCGAACCCAGAGTACTCCCCCCGTACAGTATGTAAATGATTTTTTTAGAAAGAGGAGTTTGGAGGACTAGAAGTGTGGAGGAGGGATGCTGAAAACTTACAATGGATCGAGGTAAGACTGCTGAGTAAAACTTCATGTAATATAATGCGTGACAAGCCAACCTGTGTTCTTGGAAACTGAAATGACAACTTTCAGGAATATTTATTCAATGTTTCTTAATCAAATTTACTATTTTTATCAAAGGGTTAAATCAGCATGTATATCTACAATATATAAAAAATAATTTACTATCTAATTAGCCTTGTAGTTTGAAAAGCCACATGATAATTAAGAAAATCTTAAACTTAAGAAATGTAAAAAGGAATTATATTTGTGCTGTTGCATTGATTGTGCATAGAAAATATGAAATCAACCCGTATATCTATTGTGCATATAAGAGGTGAATACGGGGTCAGGATCAAAATCCACACTTGAGGACTGTTTATTGCCTATGAGTCACTAGAGAATAAAGATCAGCTTAAAAATCAAACTGCATTGTGTTAAAGCCTCTCTATAGTGGACTTAAAGGGATAGCTCACCCAAAAATTCTGTCAATAAATACTCACCCTCACGTTGTTCCAACCCCGTAAGACTTTCGCTCATCTCTTTAGAAATCAAATTAAGATATTTTTAAATCTGAAAGCTGGATCGGCTTCTATGTAATTGAAATTTGCCGGCCCACAAAGTTATTAAAGACAACGTTTAAAATAGTCCAAGTGACTACAGTGGCTCAATCTTGAGTTTATCAAGCCAAGAGAACACTTTTTAGTATTCATAGAAGCCTTTGGAAGAGTGATTTTTGTTTATTATTTTTAAATTCTGTCATCATTTACTCTTCAATTTACCCTCATGTTGTTCCAAACCTGAATGAGTTTCTTTCATCTGTCACCAAACAGTTGACGGTAGCCACTGACTTCCATAGTATGAAAAAAAAAATACTATGGCTACATGTCAGCTATTTGATTAACAGCATTCTTCAATATATTTTTTGTTTAACAGGCGAAAGGGAACAACTTGAGGGTGAGTAAATTATGAAAGGATATTCATTTTTGTGTGAACTATCCTTTTAAGATGCATAAGCATCCTGTGACTTTCTACAGTTTCACAGGTCGACAATTAACAGGAAGTAATATTGCTAATGTAGCATAAACGGTCAGTTAGAAATCATGCAGCGCCTCAGAGGAGGATTTCCTGATTTAAGTAATTCAGAGATGACTAACTGAAGGCACGTGAGAGTTTAAAGCACCTGCTGTGGTAAAAGTATTTCATTTCTGAAAATCAACACTCACAAATGTCTAGTAGCTTCCTGGAATAAAGATCACATTTGTTTTCAAGTCTCTACAGTATAAATTCTGAATATGACCGAAAAAAAGGAAGCATATGAAAACCCTTAACATTTAAATTAGTCTAAAAGGGAAAGTCATGCATGAGATCATCTCAGCCCTGCAGAGCTTTGCTTCCTGTCCAGTGGCATAACTAAAGAAGGTGAGGCTAGAATGTACTTCCCAGAATGCTCTCCTCTACAGTTGGGACAGAGTAGTGATGAGCATGATGTCATGGAAAGAGGTGCAGAGGTTCTGAAACAGGGTTTCGGCATCTGTTTCTGGATTAGACTTCCAAGCGGTGCAGGATGCAACAATTCTACAATAGGATGAGAAGCATTAATTAAAACTATAATATGACAAAACAACATTTATATAATATAAAAATAATAGTACAATTTCTTAATAGAAATGATAATATATATTAAATAATTAATAACAAAAATTACAATAACTGATATGAACCGACCTGTCATCACGAATGCGGTAGAAAAACCCATAACCGTGGGGAACCATGGGTGCAACTGCTCCCAGTACAGTAGTATAGCCCACTAGACTAGTAGAAAGCACAAAACTCCCCCCTCCTCCACTGTAAAAAAAAAAAAAAAAAAATTACATTATACTGCAATAGAAATAATACACTGAAAATGAACCATTGGAATGAGAGTGTTGGGCCAGACCTTTTAGAGTAGAGTGGATCTGAGTAGAGATCAGGCACAGGAAGACCCTCCTCTTTAGCAATCAGGTACAAGCCCAGGAGATGTCTGTCAAAGCCTGACATGTGCAAAGATCGTTCAAATATTTGTCCTCTCTGCCATTTATTATCTATAACCCAATGTAAATATAATCACACTAACACAGACAAACCTTTTCCATCCTGTGCCTCTCCCATCAGTTTGTTGTGTTTGCTGAAGGCTGCATTTAAAGCTTGTCTTTTCTCTTCAGTCTGCATTAAAAAGACCACAAAAAAGCCATCAAAACAAACTAAAAGGATTTAAATGTCAAGAATTCAGTTCTCATTCAAGCGGCTGGGCCCCACTAGGGGGCCTCCGCACACTTCCAATGGGGTAAATGATTTAAAATAAGAGAAAACAAGTATTAAAATAAGCTAAAAATGTGTTCACCCACTCAACAAATACATTTTGGACCAAGGACCAAGGTTCCTACAGTCTTGGAAAACCTGGATTTATGAGGTATCCTAATTCTAAAAGTATGATTTCTAGGCCTGAAAAAGTCATGTAAATTGATCAAATCTCAAAACGACATTGGAATTTTTGAGCAAACTACTTAAATGTATGTAGGAAGATAAACAGGTAGAAATATTGAGTACAAATTATTTTTTGAAATCCTTATCTAGTAATCATGAGGCGAAACTTTATTTTGATGGTCCACTTAAGACTATTCTACTAACCTTACATAACTCTACTATGACATGTCAACTAACTCTCATTAGAGTACCAGTAGACTGTAGTAAACTGTTAGGTTAGGGTTTGTGTTTGTAGAAAAAGTTGACATATTTGTAAAGTCACTTTTAGTAAGTAGAATATCTGTTGGGAGTATCAAAATACAGTGTTTTAAGCAGACAGTCTACTAATACTCTGATGACAGTTGACATGAAGTTGCTAAGTTACATATAGTTAGTAAAATGTCTAAAGTGGACTATCAAAATAAAGTGTTACCCATCATCAAAGCCTGAAAGAGTTTTATTGGTTACTGGTAATTTATTGGAGAAGAGTGTGATTCCTGAAGAATATTCAGGTTTTAAAACTTCTGAAATTCTGAAACTTTTTTTTATTTTAATTATAATTATTATGTTTTTAATCTATGAATTATGTCCTAGTTTCTGTAAATGAAAAAAGAAATACAGCAAATATACCAGAGGAAACCTTTATACACAGTTAACTCCTAAAATAAAAATTCTAATATGTTATCCCAAACCTATATGACTTTCTTTCCTCTGTGAAACACAAAAGGAGAAATTTAGCAAAATAAATGAACTGCTCATTTCCAAACAATTAAACTGAATGTTCTCAAGCTTAATAAAAGAAATAATATTTTTATTTTATTTATTTTTCACAACTATTTTTATGATACTTTTATAGTGTCTCTTTACATTCACTATAAGGAAAAAGATGGGTCATACTGGTTTGAAACAACATGAGGATGAGTAAACGATTTTCTAACTTTCTCTTTCACACAGGGCACTCACAGTGGCTGTAGGGTTCAACATGGTTCTGCACCAGTGCTGGGCCTCCACAGTGCAGGGCCTCATGGTTTCTGTGCGGCCATGGAAGAACTGGCGTGTGGTGGCCGTCTCATAACAACTACCAGGCCTGAGAGTGACAGAGACAAAGATGCCAAACTTAGCAAGGACTGGAACGTCTCGATTATTTGGTCAAGTAGTAATCCAACACACTTACTTTCCATGTAGCCTGTAATATGCTAATTGAAGAGCCAACTGTACAAATGTGTCAGGGTGAAGCTTCCTCTTCTTAATGGCTGCTTTTCCAAAGGAGGTAAAGGCGTAACTGGCAACCTGCAGGTCTTTACACTGTTGATACAGGCACATTGAGATAAGAGTTTCATAATGTTTACTAAAAACTGTATATTTTGTTAGTATCGGTGTATTATGTGATTGTATAACAATGATTGGTTAATGTGTGTGTGTGTGTGTGTTACTTACACTTTTGCTGTACTGTTCTTTAGCCAAGGCGATGTCTCTCCTCACCCGTTCATCCACGGTGAAAATGAGCTCCTCTGGCACAGGCATCTCACGCACAACATCTGAACCCTGGGAGTCATTTGATGACTTCAACATGACAGTCATGCACATAAAAGCGTATACACAAATATACCTAAAAGTGGTCCTACCTTCCATACTCCACCACAGGCCCTCAGTTGTTGATCTACATAGTATCCATTAGACACCAAAACCATGGCATCATATGGCGCATGCTTTAAACAAAACAAATACAAACACAATGATGACAAAAATATGTGATTAGTATTCAAATTTGTATTTATATCATAGACGTGATAAACATAGTCATGGACTGCAATAATCTTATTATTAATTTGGTAACATTAAGGCTTTAAAACATAAGTGTTTTCTGATCTTATTAATCAAAATACACCACTTTTTAGGGTCAGCAAGATTTTTTTAAACAATTTTTGAAAGTCTCTTATGCTCACTTTTGAACAATAGTGTATGTAAAAATATACATAAAATGCTGCCATAATCAATGATTGTATTTACATCACAGTTAGAAGCGAAGGTCCCATTAGAGAAGCAGATGAGATTGTAAGATTTATCACCCCAGCGGATCGTGGGGTCACCAGTTAATGCCAGCTGGGTCAACTATCATAAAAGAGAGAGAGAAATTATAATTCCATACCCAGAACAAATGCAAAATCTGAGTGACATTTATGTATGTATTGTGCTCAACCTGCGAGTAGTTTTCAGGGGTGGCATGGGGCTTGGCATCATCTAGTGCTAGCACAAATAAAGAACTCTGAATGGTTTCTAGTATGGTCTTATTCACAGGATCAATGGAGATCAGGTACTCCCGAGCCTGAAGAGACAGCCAAGGGAAATAATGATAAGCCTGGGATCTTCTTGTAGATTTCAGCAGAGATTTAGAAACTGTTACTGGAAGTTCATTTGTCTACTGTACTGTGATTGGTTCTGGTGGCTTTACCTTTGCCCAGCGGGTCCTTTCCTCAGTGGTGAGAGCGCTCACTCCGTCCCCCTCAGGCTCTCCATCACAGCATTCTTTAATGTTAGTGAGGTGCCTACATATGGCATAGCACACTACTTCAGCAGTTTATTTATAGTATGCTTAAAATACGATGGGCGACCAACTACACTGTCGTTCAAAAGTTTGGGAACGGTAAGGCTCACCAAAGCTGCATTTTTTGATCAATGAAAATACTTTAAAAACAGGTAATTCAGGAAATATCATTACAATTGTTTTTAAAATATACACTCACCTAAAGGATCATTAGGAACACCATACTAATACTGTGTTTGACCCCCTTTCGCCTTCAGAACTGCCTTTCTACGTGTCATTGATTCAATAAGGTGTTGAAAGCTTTCTTTAGAAATGTTGGCCCATATTGATAGGATAGCATTTTGCAGTTGATGGAGTTTTGTGGGATGCACATCCAGGGCACCACATCCTAAAGCTGCTCTATTAGGTTGAGATCTGGTGACTGTGGGGGCCATTTTAGTACAGTGAACTCAATGTCATGATCAAGAAACCTATATGAAATGATTCAAGCTTTGTGATATGGTGCATTATCCTGCTGGAAGTAGCCATTAGAGGATGGGTACATGGTGGCTATAAAGGGATGGACATGGTCAGAAACAATGCTTAGGTAGGCCTTGGCATTTAAACGATGCCCAATTGAGATTAAGGGGCCTAAAGTGTGCCAAGAACACATCCCCACACCATTACACCACCACCACCAGCCTGCACAGTGGTAACAAGACATGATGGATCCATGTTCTCATTCTGTTTACGCCAAATTCTGACTCTACCATCTGAATGTCTCAACAGAAATCAAGACTGAGTGGTACCTGGTGGGGTCTTCTGCTGTTGTAGCCCATCCGCCTCAAGGTTGTGCGTGTTGTGGCTTCACAAATGCTTTGCTGCATACCTCGGTTGTAACGAGTGGTTATTTCAGTCAGATAAGTAGCTCTTCTATCAGCTTGAATCAGTCGCCCATTCTCCTCTGACCTCTAACATCAACAAGGCATTTTCGCCCATTTTTTGTAAACCCTAGAAATGGTTGTGAGTGAAAATCCCAGTAACTGAGCAGATTGTGAAATACTCAGACTGGCCCGTCTGACACCAACAACCATACCACGCTCAAAATTGCTTAAATCACCTTTCTTTCCCATTCTGACATTCAGTTTGGAGTTCAGGAGATTGTCTTGACCAGGACCACACCCCTAAATGCAATTAAGCAACTGCCATGTGATTGGTAGATTTGATAGTTGCATTAATGACAAATTGAACAGGTGTTCCTAAAAATCCTTTAGTTGAGTGTATATTAAGACAGATTACACAGAAAAACAACCTCCTGAATCAATGATGACTAGGATGCTTGGCTCCATACCTCAACAGCTCTGGAGGGGTGAGGATACGGCCATCACAAAGAGCATCAAATGTGAACACCCTCCCACGACACATCACTGTCATGTGAGAAGGGCAGGGTCCTTCACTCTCTACAACAAACAGAGATCACACATGCAGCTTCATGTAACAAACGGATGGACACATGTATCCATGCAAATAAGCATGCATATGCCTGACCTGTTTTGAAGAAGTTAAGGATGGTGTCTTTAGTGATGCCAGGCACTTTGCAGGTGCAGAAGAGCATCCGGAACTGATCCATGTCAAAGGGTTTCGTTCCTGCTTTATGAACAGCCAGCTTCTCTCTGATCGATACCGGCAAATACAAACAAATATGCATTTTACTTCCATGATGCAGACAAAAACAAGCCATTCACAATCAGAAATATACAGAGATTAGACACTTTTGAAAATCAACTTCTACATCGGCAGTATCTTTGTTTACATAAGTGATCACATACGTGCGGATAAGGTCCCAGTACTGGAGGATGAACCACAAATTTATGCTGGCCCTCTCCAGCTGTGTACCCTCACATGGAGGCCAGTAGTGCTCCAGGTAGGCTGCAGGTCCCCCAAAATTCACATTCAGCTGAGAGGGGATGCGCACCTCTAGATATGCTGTGTCTAGCCACCAGTCCTCGAGCTGAAGGAGAAAAAAAATCACCAGGTTAAAATAAATCTATAAGCTACAAACATGAAAATACATGTCATGTATTAGTTCTGTAGGCTAAGTGATTCATTAGTGTGGCTCAAACAGAGCAATCTAAAAAATGTGTGTACCCAGTTGCGCCTGCTCTTAGCTCTTTGCAGAAGCTTGTGGTGCAGCTGTTGTCCGATACCCTCCTCAAAACGTTTCACAATGCCCTTTGTGGCTCCAAACTCCTCATCAGATGCAAAAGGTTTTACTGGAGAAATAATAATAATAATATCTAGTTTAAGTCTGCATTTTTCCCACCTAGGTGAACATATTTTTACAAATTACCAAGAAAGGTTTCAAAAAAGTATAGAATTATTTAGTTGATAAAGCAATAAAAAAAGTGCATAACATAAACTAACAATTTATTATTTATGCTAATTAATTTTAAATATGTATATTTAATGATTCATTTAATGAAACAATACTTTGAAATGTACAGTTTTATAATGGGAATCAATGTATTTTATTTCAAAACACGGCTCTGTTTTTTCTCTGGTCACACATCTGACTGACAATGTGTTCATGTATAAGACAAAATAATCATAATAATACATCTTTTAAATATTACACATACACATTATGGTAGTTTATATACAAATTATGCGTCCCTTTTGTTTCCTTTTTAATGGAATTTGGACACAAACCAGTGTTATCTTAGTATTATTTATATACTATATTATTTGAATTGTCTTTAAATTTTATGTTTTCGCTTTTCATAATTTTAGTTTTTAGTAATTTAATTTAATACAATTTAATGTTTATATACTTTAATTTGTATTTCCTTTTAGTTTCAGTGATTTTAGTACTTTTCCTCTAATATTTATATTCGATTTTATACTAGCTTTATTTAAATTAGCAGGGGAAAAATGGAATCGTTTACAACAACATTAAGACAGCCATCATAACGGAATTTAAACAGCTCTGGTCATGTCTCCAATACATTTACTATTTAATATGTTAACATGTCATGACATCAAGACAGAGTATGCACCTTAAAAGACAACCGTTAGACCCCTCAAACTCAGTGAAATGAAAAAGTTTGATATCCATCCTGTGCCCATGTAATTACATCTAATATCCAGCAGATGAGAATGCAGGTGTTGAACGAGCGCTCACCTGCATCCAGGTATTTGTTGAGTGTGTCCTGTAGAGAGGGCACAGGTAGAGGAGGGAGGCTGCTCTGAAACTGAAATGTCCGTTCTGCAGTGGACTCGAACATCTGATTATCCATTATTACTCGACTGATTATTACAACTGCGAATCAAATCAGATCAATAGTCAGAAATGCTCATTGTCATAATTTGGCAACATGCCCAATCATATCATATTACAAACACTCTTCTGCAAAATCTGTTTGTGTGCAAAATCTCCCTCTAGAGACGTGCAATTGACGCAGTGGCTTTTAATGCAGGATTCAATCAGGATTTAGGCTAATGCAGTAAGTTAATGCATGGTTAAGTTAAATCACCGAAATCACTTCATCAGGCATAAGTTGAATACATAGCCTTTACTACATAATGTAGGTCATGATAAATACACATAACTAATGCCAACGGAAACATTATCGAATGTGACTTACCTCAGTAAGTAAGTTATAATTTATTAATTCAGAAACGGATGTGAAGCTGCACGGGTAAAACGGAGAGTCTTGATATTTTTATGAAGAGGCTTGATGTGTTCATTCAACTCTAGACCAAGAATCGTTCCCGTTTACCTTTGCCCTAATTACTAGATGTGAAGTCAAGACTCAACCAACATGTCCAACCGCCTGAACATATTTCAAAATACAGGTTCTGCAGGAACGTCTCGCCGAAGGAATGAATGATAGGTTGTGTAAATATTTAGCTTCATAAAAAATGTTTTCGGACGTTTTTGAAAAATTTATACGAACATTTTGATATAATTGCGTTATAAATGGGAAAAAACGCACACAAGTCATTATTTAAAAAAAATTTTTTTTATCCATCCATTCATTCTTTCATCAAATCAAATATCACTCACTAATTTGACCTAAATATATTTTCATATTTATTTTCTATATTTTCATAATTAAATGTAAAATTAGAATGCTTTGTTATTAAAATAAAATTGTTTTGTGTTGTTCTTATAATCTCTGGACAATTTTAAATTTAGGTACCAACTTTAAAATTAAAATTGTTTGACATATTTTTCATGTAATAAAAACTTAAATGACCCAGACAAAAATGTAATTTCACATCACTGATTGAGATATAAATAAGGGATTGTAAAAAAAAAAAAAAAAAAGATGGTTGGATTAGGTAATTCAAATGACAGATACTTAAAGTATTGTTTGTTTGTTTTTGCAAACACTTCTGTTCGATTCACTCAAGAGTTTTCTGGCATTCGTGCTTATTTTCCTGCAACACTGTACAAAAGGCCTGGCTTTGCATTCGGCATTCGATCCAAACGGGGTTTTGCGATCTTTGTCCTCTCAGTGCACTGAAGCACAGACAAAGTCTTTGTCCTCGAGGAACTAGTCCTCGAGCCTGAGTTACTTAGCTTAATACTAATGAAGCAATACATGAAAAGATTTTGTAAGGATATTGAAAATAAAGAGGACAACATTACCATGAGATTTGACAGCTTTATATAATGACTATTTTTGCAAGATGAGTCAAGATTATATGCTTACATCTTCAGGTCACTCTGATTGGCAATGAGATATTATCAGGTGATCACTATGATAACAGGTGAATTATCTGTTAATCTATATTACACAAGAAAAACAGATTCAATAAAAAACTAGCTTATTGTTTCAATCATGCAACTTTTTAATAGTTAAACTTTTATATCTAGGTAAAATTAAAGAGATGATTTTCTCCATCACATTCCATACTTTTCAATGACATCCTTGGCCACAGAAATATAGGCATTCATGGCATCTTCTTGTGACATTCCTGTTAGAGAAAAGAGTGAAGACTATATATCAAGCCATCATCAGAAACACTTGAAGGGTCTCAGATATAACCTTAGCTACTTGGTAAGAATCTGAATACAATTTACATTTACAGACAAGTGGAGTGTATGTGATTACTGAGCAAACTGTGCAAAGTAGGCCTATAACATTCTGTCTTTTGCAAAACAACCTTCTTTCTGTTTTGAAGTCCATAAAAGTGCATCTATCCATCATAAAAGTGCTCCACATGGCCCTGGGGGGCTATAAGGCCTTCTGAAGCGAAGCCATGCATTTGTGTAAGAAAAAATATCTATATTTAAAACTTAAAGGGACTATGTGTAACTTTATATGTAATTTATTATTTAAAATCAATATTTTTATTAAAAAAAAGGTCCTCAATGGTGTAATACCTCTGCCAATTATCACGACTTATCCTCGTAAACGAAGAATTTATTATCTTTATATACATGGGATGGGTAAGTCCACAGAGGCTTCCATGTAGTTCCGCCATCTTGAAAAACTATAATAGCAGAGAGAGACAAAAAGTACTAGGCCAACACATTTCCACAGGATAGCTATTTCCAGGTGGATGGAACTAACGCAGGAGAAAAAGTTAAAAAGAGACAAGCTTTCTTCTCGACAGGTAAATCAATGTTACAGTCTGAATTACAAGGTTTTTTTATTGTTTGGTTGTGTACTTTATTATATAGACAGATGAACATTTATAGTTAAAAGTTGATGATGATATCTAATGCACGTAGGCTACTTCAGAAAATATAATGAATATAGAAGGCAATAGTTCATGTTTTTCACAGTCAGTAATTCATACTGTAACATTTGTTTATTCGTTGTGTCAGGTTGGTTGTTTGAAATAACAAACCTGTTCACCCGAAGGAACAATCAACGAAGTGCTAATCCTGTCATAGCTTTTTGGTACATAATGGTTACCGTAGATGCAACGCTCATTTGAGCGCTGGAGAGCACAATTCGTTTGAATGCAAAATACATTTTCACCGCTAGATGGCAGCAATTCCTACACAATGTCCCTTTAAAGTAAAATAACTATAGCTTCCGGCCAAACAAACATACGGATTCCACTTAACCCTCAAAAGGTCTTCGTTTCCTGTTTACAAATCTGGTCATTGGGGTCAATATGACCCCAACAATTGATAGAGAAATTGTACAAAAACTATACATTTTTAATAATACAAATAATATATGTTTTTTTTTTGTTTACTTCTCATCTATTCATTAATGCTGTGTTTTGGGAGATAAGAAGTACTTTTGTACCTATTTACAACACAATTCCTCAACCACACCATAAACTTGCATATGAAATCTTTGTGTGTGTATAGATAGATTATGTAGGAAAAGTCACAAAATCTTATTCCACTCAGATAAAGGAAACCATTTTTTTTTATTAAGGAAAAGTCGATTGGGGTCATATTGACCCCAAGGACCGATTGAGGAGGTGATATATGAAGAGTTCAGATGCAAAAGCCTCTAAATGCCATTTGAAATTTTCTTCTTTAATGATGATTTTTATGAAACCTGTATATTTAAGTTCAGTAATTTCACTTAAATAACAATTAATAGGTAATTATCATTGCCATTTAAGTGAAATTACTGAACTTAAATATACAAGTTTGATAAAAATCATCATTAAAGAAGAAAATTTCAAATGGCATTTAGAGGCTTTTGCATCTGAACTCTTCATATGTAGTTTGATGTTTCACATTCAGTGACCGTGCTCGAACTCAAGAGCGGGCACTCACTACCGGCCACACTGAGGCTTTCAACACAACGGAGAAAGCATCACACATCATGCTGGAAACTCATGTAAACTCCCACTGCAACGTTACAATAATAGGCTACTTTTATCAGCTTGACGTTGAACTAATGCTCCATGCTCATACCATGATAATGTTGCATTGACTGCATTTAGACGACATGTGGTGTTATCTAGCAAAAGGCATTTCACTAACTATTCATCTATCTAAAACAAAGCGGAGGTCTATCCATATTCAAACGCCATGAAGCACTACACTACTTCCGACATCATACATTGTTTAAGTTGTGCTTTAGGCACAAGTAGGCTATACTGCATATTGCCGTTTGGCCGGAAGCTATAATCTTCATTTGTATAGTGTTAAATATGAATACTTTTCTTACACAAACTAATCGCTTCACGTCAGAAGCACCCCGGAACAGTGTGGAGCACTTTTATGATGGATAGATGCACTTTGATGGACTTCAAAACAGAAACGGCTATTCACTGCCATTATAAAACTTGGAAGAGGCAGGATATTTTTTAATATAACGCGATCATATTCGTCTGAAAGAAGAATGTCGTATGCACCTAGGATGACTTGAGGGTGAGTAAATCATGGGCTAATTTTCATTTTTGGGTGAACTATCTCATTTACTGCTAGAAAATAATGAAAATGTTGATTGGAAAAAAGCAGGATCTATATTACTTACCTTTCCTTGAATTCCATGCATCCCATTTGGCTTTCGCTGTTAATTCGAAAAATCCAGGTCTATCTGCACAACACAGATCATTTACATTTGTAATTATTAGATAACTGTCAAGCTCATAGTTTAATTAACAAAAATAATTTAAAAAAACAACAACATATTTGTACCATACCAAAATTAATGTCCCCCACATTAGCTTGTTTGTAGAGGCCGTACAAATCTCCCAGCTCCTTGTCTGTAGGTCTGGTCTTCACTCTCTTTATATCCTCTGCATATTGCTCAAATTCAGCCTATAGCCACAGACATCATGACTTAATTATTTTTATATAACTATATAACTATTATATAACTATAGCTACTTAACTATAATAATATAATCAAGCTCTAATGCTCATCTTTTTATACTTGAAAATAGACATTACATAGTAGTCATAATCTTAATCTCTATGCATGCACCATGCATTATTCCCAGACTTTAGCTATGCAGCCTACTTTTTGGTATCACACAACAGTGCTTTCCAACATGAATGATCTTTGTGTCCATTTAAACATACAGGCTATCGGTTGCCACTTGAAATATTATATATCAATTCCAAGACTTTCAAAAGGAAAAATAGTTTGTGAGTCTAGGCTTCATCGCGCAACTTTGTAATACATGAAGAGCGACGTAATACATTACCTAGCGGCAAGCGCACATCAATGCGCTGCAGATAAAAACACGATGAAAATAACATTAGCTTTTCTACAGCATTATAGCAATACAGTGTTTGTAATCTTTAACTTGCTACCTATATAACAGGTGCTGACTTAGGAATACCCAAAGGGCTTGAAATCACGAAAACAGTGCAGTTATAGGCTACCTTCAAAGTCATTTTCTTAGACGAGTATCTTGTGGCTGGGCGCGTCAGGTAGTACAGAATCTGAAGATGTATGAATAGTTTACGATGACAGAGACACCTCGCGGAGCTCCAGTGAAGCTGAGCGCTGATTGGCTGATGGAACGGCAGTGGTTCTTACTGCAGAGCCAAATGACGTCTAGCTTCACCTATCTGGATGTCATGGGTTGAGGTTGACCCAGTCCGGCTCCACCTCTGTGGATCTAATGGGTGGAGGGATTGAGTTCTTAGTAGGGTTAGGGTGTGTTTGTTTTTTCTAGCTCCACTCATTACACCCAAATTACATTCATGGAGGGGGAGCTGGACTTCACACTCCACCCATGGCTCTGCATTAAGCAGCCTCTCTCCAAAGGTGAAACCTAATTTTTTTCCCCCATTTCTCTCGTGAAAGCATTGTGCCTTAAGATGTCCCACATGTAGCTTTGCGTAACATCAAATCCAGAGTTTACCGGAAAAGCATAGGCCTATTAATGGAAAAAAATATGAATTGACCACCACCCTGATAGAACAAGTATCCTACATCTCTGCAAGATGTATTTTTCGAGTGTTTGCTCATCTGCAATACGTCTCTTAGACATTTACTGTCAGATGTTAAATGGACATTCAAAAGATGTTTATGAAAACTTACCTGATGTTTATCAGATGTTTGTGCTTTCCAGATGATCTGCTCTTTAACAGACATTTGAGAGGTCTCAGTTTGCAGGTTCAGTATCCTACTTTAGATAAAATATATATATATATATATATATATATATATATATATTAATGTTCTTAACCACAAATCAATGGTAAGGAAATTAAAAAGATTTTCACAAATACTGTAGATAAAGTAGCTTATCATGGAATAGCCTTCCCCGTCTTGCAGACAGGTTTACAGGAAGAAGTCTTGTTCCACTAAAAGTTAATGACTTCAAACATGAGTAGTTGAAAAATGTCGCCCGGTTTGTTTGAGTTTAATGTGAGACCAAATATTCACTAAAAGGTTCAAATCTGGACTCTGACTAGTGACCACACCTGATGAGCCTGATGGACTTGTTCTTAAGACACTTCTTGGTTGTCTTTGAAGTTTGGGCATGAACAATTGTCTTGTTAAAAAACAAACAAAATGATCATTCCTTACATAGTTTCTATTCTATTGTGTTGCAGAGTAAGTTCTATGACAAATTGTTTAAATAGTATTCCCTTAAATTTGTTTCTAATAAGAATACATTAAAATCACATTCTTTTTTTTCTTTTTTTTTAAATGACATAATTGGCCAACCGGTTACAATAGTTATGTTTATTATTAATATCAATAATTAATAAATAACAATTTGACCTGGCAAGTTATATTAGTAAATTGAAGTCTATGAAAAAAGCCCCGCTCTGTCGTTGCAGAAAGTCCATCGCTAGATGGCAGCCTGAACGTTGAACCATTCGTTGTGCGACACCACAGAAAAAGACCTTTGAAAACAACATGTCTGCGCGCAGAGCACTAGCAGTGTGCATGCTGTGAAAGTGAACCTCCCTTTAACCCGCGAAATATTAATTTCTGGCTTTTCTTAGGTTTGTATAACATGATAATTATATGTAGTGGTCCATATGAAATACTAAATAACAAGTTTTATTGTGGTAATTTTGCAGGCCTCTACGTTTAATGATTATTGATGCTGAATTTTGCTTAAAAGCTCAGGTTTCCAGAAATAATGTCTACCCCAGCGAAAGGGGCAATGAAGAAAGAAAAAAAGAAGCCTATTCCAGTGAAAACATCTCTGATTAGCCCATACAGACCAAGCTGGAGACCTCTGGGGGAAAAGAGAGACAAGAGTTTCATACTTAACACGCTGAAAGACAAAATATCCGCTATTGGGCTTCAGAAACAACGTGTCAATAGGTTTCGAGAGTGGGGAAGTAGAAGGAGGTCAAGAAAAAATGCATCAAATCCCACGGAGGAAACAAAACTTGCTCCTGAACCCGCAGGGAATTTACAACCCCTCTCTAAGCCCACCGAACCGTGCTGGACCAACCCGGCCGTCAGGAAACAACTGGCAATTGGCATCAACGAGGTCACCAAGGGTTTGGAGAGGAATGAGCTGAGTTTGGTGCTCGTGTGTGATTCGGTCAGGCCAGAACACATGACGTTGCATTTAATCCCGCTGAGTAATACGAGGTCGGTGCCCGCCTGCCAGGTGCCCGGTCTGAGCGACAGTCTCTCGGGGCTGCTGGGTCTCAAGTGCGTTCTGGCGCTGGGATTCAAACGCGGCGCCGAAGCGTTCGAGGATGTGGTCCGCGCGATCACGCCCGTGGTTCCGTCGTTCAACGTAGATTGGAATCCGTCGGAATTAACACCGAAAGCCAAAGAAAGCCACTCCGATACAGAAAAGGGACTGAAGAGGAAATTGGAAGATAAATCGGATGAAGCCAGTGACGCCTCTTCTTTAATCCTCCAGCCTCTGAAAGTGAGGAAAACCATCCCGAATCCCACAAAAATTAGAAAACCGAAAAAGAAAGGAAAGCAATAGTTCTTATCAAGTGTTTAGCATGATTACTATTTAGGTTGTTTGGACACATTTTAAGTGTTTGGTTATTTACAAAAGTTTACGTGATGGTTATGGAGAGGGAAAAGACCCAGGTGGATTGTTTTTGGATGCTTTTATTCAGTCAAATATCCATGCTGGTATACCTTGATGTATATTTTTGACAAGTAATTATTTGGGTGGACTGTCATGTTTGACATGGTGCTGGTACGTAATCCCATTAGTTCCAACCTGCAATGAAGTTCAATAAAAATACTGTCTTCAGAAAGAGAAACCCGATCATTTAAAACTACACAATTTGACATTTAAAAAACAACCTCTCCGAAAAAAAGGCAATTACTTTGGGTGTTCTCGCCTTAACCCATAAGTTTTAATCCATACAGGGGAGGAAGTTTCATGCTTATTTCATACAGCAAGCCTTAAAAAAAAAAAAAAAAAAAAACGTACACAAAAGTGCCCTGAATGTTATTGAATGAAACCACCAGATAAAATGTGTGACTTGGAGAGAAGTACCTTTCTTTTAAGCATGTCTGAACGTGCGCTTGTTTAAAAGCATATTGTAGATTTTAGATACATTAAAGCAAACCATGACAAAATAAGCTGTAGCAACACAAAACAACTCCTGCAATGTAATAATATTGTTCACATTTCATTACGTCCCACCAGTGATTGTAACTGAACAGTGAGCAAAAACTCCTTGTGCTTAAGTATAGCAAAATTACCAGGGCCTGATTGCAAATGCACCACTTGAATGAGGTTATGGTTTCACTGCAAAGAATACTGACAGCATAAAAAAAAGAATCAACAATAAAATGGAACATGTAGCTTAAATACAATTCTAAATATCAGAATTGTTTAACTAAAATTATAATTTAAAAACACTTAGATGGTAAAGAACAGAAATGTGCGGGAAAAGCTACAAAAGATGTGACAATCATGCCTTCATAAAATGAAATGTAAATAAATTCACATTGAAAATTCTAAATGTTTCTTTTGGACACACAAAACCTAAATAAAAAAATGCACCTCAGAACAAACTGGCCGTTTTATAAACAAATTAACGTTGTGCTTCGAAATGCAATACATTCTTTCACATGTGTAACCATTTACGCTCCCCCCTCCTACAGACAGCAGGAACATATACGAACGGTATATGACTTCAAAGGCAGCTCCATAGAAAAGACTTTGGATTTCGACTCCCGTTCCTGTTCCGTTGTAAACCTCACAACACATAATAAATATCTGGCATTAAATGTACAGCTTGCTAATTCACACAAATCTATCAACACTCCTTCATGATACAAAAATGAACAAAAAGACAAAAACCATGGGATTAAACATGTTCTGCGAGAGGATACAGATTGTATGTTAAGGAAAATAAACGAACACTACATGTATGCGTGTGTTTGTGTATACAGCTTGTGGATGTGTTTGACCTTGATAAATGTTTCTCACATTCTCAGAAAGAGAGTCAAAGACAAAGAGAAAGGAGGGGAGACCCCTCAGTAACTGGAACAAGACCTAAGAGAGCTGCACAACATAACTCATTCACTTTGAATGGATGTCAGTTTTTCCTCTTTATATAGACTACGTCCAAGTCTGAGAATTCGAGATGGACCTCTGAATCAGCATCCAATGCGAAGCAGCCAGTTACTGTAAAACAAGGCCAACCTGGGGAGGATGGAGAAGCCAATTAAAACACACTCCATGTTTCTGACAACTAATTACCATCATGTATTCTCAACATTTATAAAGCTATTTTAATCTCCTTAAAATGCTGATGGAGCACTAAAACACTGAAATACATTTTTTTTTTCATTTATCTACAAGGTAGTTTCTGTGTATATTATAATTATACGGATATACAGTTTTATTAAGTGGGAGAAATAGTTAAGAAGCATCAAAGCTGGGATTTAAATGATTCATGATATAAGAAATCAAATTTGCCTTGATCTTTTGACATAAGAGGTCTCTCTACTTTATTAAGACATGCAGCAAGTTAACGTCGTCCTCATTGAAAACAAATTAAAGCTCCAAAAACGGCTTGTTTTGATTTTGTGGGATCTGGTGTCACATGGGCAAATAAATTTGCATACAAACTCCAGAGCAAGACATTGACGAATTGTTATAAATCATTGCACCATAGGACCATGTTTTGTAAGGCACACCGTAATGCAGAGTTCATAAAGAAACTTTTGTTGAAAGATGAAGCAGCCAACTGTACTGGATATGACAGCAGCTGTGACAAACCGCAAGTAAAATATTTGATTAAATTTTGTCTGTAAATTAGTTTTATATAATGTTTTCAAAACTTTTACTCACATGCAATAGTGAGTGGACTGATTCCTATGCAATGGCGTTAGCCAATCATAACAGTGGCCATTTACTGGCAAGCCTTAAAGGAGATTAAAAATAATCTTCCCGCAATTATTTTTTAAACTATTTTTGAATTAATTAAATTTAATTTGTTGAATATTATTACAAGAAAACCTCAAGAAACATAAAAAAGTAATGAACTCTTTAAAATATAATAATAACAAAAAAAACAAAAAACAAAAAAACTATATCAATCTTACTTTCTCTGGATCCATGGGAGGGCATTTCCAATTGTACAGGTAATACTGCAGGTTACCATCACCAATCCCAAACTTGAGCTTTTCCAAGAAAGTCTTATTGTCCATTAGATCCAGCGCATTAAAAACATCAAAACCTTTCTGTTGCCCCGAAATATCCCGGAAAGTAAAGGGAATAAGAATTAGAATATATGAAGACACATTTTAACAACAAATCATTAGTAATCATCCATTATTATTATTATTAAGAACACAATCAAATAACTTTACAAACTCATTTGTGTTCTGAGGTTTCGTCGTGTTGTGATCATACCAGTTTGGCTAGGATAAGAGCATCATTCATCAGGTCTATGAGCGGCGTCTCTGTATGGACATTGTAAAAGGAATATGCGGCCTTCAGACTTTTGTGCAGTGGATGATGCATCACTGTAGATGGCAGGGTGTAAAAACTGATGAAGTCTGTTAGCATCCCATCAGATCCCTTTGAAGGAAGCAGAGTTAGTACAAGAATATGGAGTTAAAGCAGACAGAATGCTAAATTGTGAACAGCACGTAGAGATGAATGTTCCAGCTGGTACCTCGACTACATAAGTGTCAATGATGTTCTCCTGCGGTAGGAACCAATGCTTCACTTCCTCTTCCCCCATGACAGGGCCCAAGTGGAACCGGCTCAGGTATTTCTGCAGCAATGCGGTCACCTGCTTCAAATCCCCCTCTCCCATCGACCTCAAACCAGGGGTACGAGTGCTCTAAAAAAAAATACAGAACGAAATCAGAGAATAACATTTAAGCATATGGGTTTCATTTCTAGATGCATTTTCCATTAGTGTTCTTCTTGAATAAGGGTCAGGAGTTTTACTTTGAAATGTCAAAAAAAAAAAGTTTACATCAGGTAATCTGTAGAGCTTCATTGTCCGTTGTAGTGTCATGTTTCTGCTGAGGTGGGAAAACTTCACCTCCACAAGCTTCCTGGGGTTGAGAGAGCGATGCCAGTATCTGTACAGATAAAGATATAAACAGGTTCAATCTCACAGAAGTGCTTCTAATAACTCAAATGAGATTAATTCACATAAATGGATTATTAAGTGTTGTAGCAATCCATCTGGATTTGGTACCTGCATGTAGAAACAGGTTTGGGCAAAACAACACCAGCAGTGTACACAGCTTGGAAAATTCCCTCTAAATTGACCCGCCGCGTGATCTCTCGGATTAGTACAGGAGCGACACGCTTTGAGCGCAATTTTTTATGCACACACAGGAAGTTAATCTCCACCATCCTCTTCAACCTTTGGATGCAAAGAGAATTAGCGCTCGAGTGTGGTTTGGAACAATGAACAACTCCCAGAATTTACAAACAGAAATGGTTTAAAACATACTCACGTGTCATAGATGTGGATGTCTGCAGGAATGGCACTGATGAACCCGACTAGCTTCTTATTGGATGAGACTCTGACACCACAGTGCCACTGGGGCAGCCAACCCGGCGGACGTAACGCCCTTACAGTGAACGAGACCAACATTACACTTGCAGCGAAGCATTACATCAAAGACACCATCTCAGATGGGCAGAATATAAAGCAAACCATCAAACAATCACTTACCATTTCAGAAAGTTAGGAGAATAGTCAAATCTAAACATGTTGTCATCATCCTCAACATAATTTTCATTCAGCAAAGTGTATAATTCCTTTAGCTACAAGGCAGAAAAGGTCAATTATGATGTTGTATGCATAGGACTATTTTATATCTCAATGAAAACACTTTATACACTGACATTCAGTCAGTCATTTCACACATGCACGTACCACTTCAGCATTGCTAAGGTCCAGTGTGTCCCACATAAAGCCCTGTGGGAGGGAATATGGCTCTTGTCTGATATTTTCTTTATCTGGCTCAATTGGTCCATGAGAAGTCACCACCTCATCTGCAAAAAACAGAGGGAGCTCTTTAAGGCTGTTGATACCGTTTATACGAAGAGTTCAGATGCAAAAGCCTCTAAGTGCCATTTGAAATTTTCTTCTAGAATGATAATTTTTATCAAGCTTGTATATTTAAGTTCAGTGATTTCACTTAAATGGCAATGATAATTACCTATTAATTATTATTTAAGTGAAATTACTGAACTTAAATATACAAGTTTGAAAAAAACATCATTAAAGAAGAAAATTTCAAATGGCATTTAGAGGCTTTTGCATCTGAACTCTTCATACATTAATTCCTGCCCAAAATTATTCTGTTGGTAATCGCTTTGCTATGCAACATGGTTGATCCGACTAAAATTATATTTTTAAATTTAGATTTTAAGTAATTAAATTTGATAGTTCAGGCCAATTTTACAATTCAGGCCATGATTATTAGCCAGACTGGATAAGTTAAAAGCTGTCATGGATGTTTGCAATGCGAAATTTGACTGAATGGACAAAATAAGGGTAATTTTGTTATTTTAGTAGTGCTGCACGATTTTTTAAAATTTATTTTAATAAATTCAAAGCTGTGAGTTTTAACGTGAGCGCATACAGGCACGCCTGCTTCGTAATACGGCATTAAAAATCCATCTTTGTGTCCCAATGTGTTGCCCGCGCCTTGCAGTGGCTTAGAATTCCAAGGGGAATCGGATATATGCGTTTAGACGTAGGTCAGATGTCCAGATATTGCATATATGCCAGATTTTTGTGTTTACAAATGTGCAACAAATGCCGTTTCAGGCATCTGAAACGTGAAAATCTGATTTTTGTGCCAGTGTAAATGCAGCCTAAGTCTTTCAGTGTTGCTTATCCATGTAGAAATAATATAATGACATAAAGCAGGGATTTCCAATTTTTTTGTCAGCCTTACCCTTTGACGTAAAATATTTTCTTGAAGTACGCCCAGAGATTTTTAAGTTAAACATTCACACCTTTACATGCAGGTAAACAAATAAATGATTTCAACTTTATTAGTAAGTTTTTCATTTGATTATTTTAATTTTAAATTAATCATTAAACCAGGGGTAAACCATAATTTTTCAATATATTCAAATATAAAACATTATTTTAAATTGAAGTATTCCACAATACAACCTGTATATTTTGATCAAATAAAAGCTGCCTTGGTAAGGATAATAGTTTTTTATTTATTTATTTTTTTTTTAAAGAAGAAAGAACTTATCAACACCAAATTTTGAATGATTGTTTAACTAGACATCTTGTGCTTGCGGCTTACATTCGTGATGCTGAGGTTCAAGTTGAATTTTTTGTTGAATACAACATTGTTTAAGGCTTAATGTAAGATTCTGTTCTGTTTTGAGTTTGCCAAGTTGCTTACATTTGCAATGTTGCAATCAAACACATGCAAAGGTGACATGTGACTCACTGAGTTTGGGCACGGGTTGAGTGTCCCAGAACTGGTACTTGTGCTTTGTGGCCTCGTCTATGTTTTTGGCTGGACCTTGACAGGTGGACAGGAGCTCCATTGCTCTCTGAATGTCCTGCAGTTTCTGCATGGGAATGGCAGGGTTCTGTGACAGGAATAGAGTAAAATCAGATTTATATTTTTAATAAAAACAACCTTTTGACAACATTACAAAGTCAATGCATTATACAAAGCAGAAACCTTGATCTCCTGAGAATCAGAGGCAGAGTCAGACTTGGTTCCTCCTGAGCTTGGCTTCTCCTTCTTTCTCTTCTGTTTCTTCTTTTTCTTCTTTGCACCGAGATCACCCCCAGGACTCCTTAACAAAATAACACATTTCAAATGGCAGAAATACCTTACTAACAATGCATACAACCGTTTCTAAGATTCAAAGACGAGCATGACAAGTGAAAGTGTGATGTATGCTATAACAATAGCCTGGAGGGTGAGTGTCAGAGAGAAAAAAAAAAAAACTAAACAAGTGTCAGTCTGTTCATGAAAGCAGGTCAAATTTTATGGGACTTCCTGAAGGATGTTAGACTGCCTGACAACAACAGACCCGTTATCATCATCCTCGGTCCTTGAGCTGACAAAGATGCTCGACTGCAATGCTGCTGCTCAGCTCATAAAGAGGATCAAGCGTGTTCGTATTGTTCAGAGATCAAGACACACTAATGAAACCAGGCGCATGATTTCCACTGCTATTGTGTAATGAACAACGTTGGCGACTTAAAAACCACACAGACTAACGAATGTGTTCAGAAATATAGTGAAGAAGATACTGGAGGACTTGTCTGACATTAATATCTAGCTAGCTAGAGCTAACGTTAACTACTTTGATTCAAACGCTGCATAAAGTAAATATTGATATTTATCTATGCTATTTTGAATGTTTTTATATAGCGATATAGATCCATTAAACAACTAACGAGCTATTATATTAGCAGACTGGTTTGAATTGAAATACAGTAATTCTGCTCCAGGATACCAGGTTGCTAAGCTAGCCGCTTGTTTACATCTCTGTAGCAGTTAAACGGTAACGGCTTGCGGAGGCTAATCCTCGCGGCTCACCAGCGCGTGCTCACCCCTGCATATGCTCATTTTCCTCCTCGTTGTCTCCGTCGATGCCGCAGGTGTCCTGGTCGTCCAGCTCCAGGCTCTGCTGGCTGGCCGCGGACTCGCTGTCCTCCGCCATCATGGATGAATCTGCTGCAAATCCTCACGACAGAACTACTTATTAAAAACCAAGGAAAACAGCACCGTCTACCGATTACTGCCACTAACAGCTCGTGAGAGTGGAAATGGAGACGAGGACAGGCTAATGTGATATTATGCATTTTTAAAATGCACGTTTTAGAGTCCATTAATTGTATTAAATATTTATTATCATATTCATTTTCACCCATAATATTAATGATTATTATTATTTTTTTATGAATACTGCTTGGAGGAAGTTGTAAGAACGTGAGTGACAGCTTGTTGGTGCAATGCCTCTGAATTAAAACGTGAATGTCATCATTATTTTTGTGATATTGTATATTATATTATAGGCTAATATTACATATCCTAACCCAAAAACCAGCAAAACCATGCAAAATGTATAATATAAGTAAAAAGCTAAGTAAAACAACAGCTTGTAATTAAAATTGATAAAATATGCCATTTAAAAAAATGGTGTGTGCCATAAATGAAAAAAGAAATACATTTAACTCAATGTGAGTTGAATATAAATGTTGTGAGTGGTTATTTGCAATGTTGTTAGTAGTGTAACATTGCTGCTAAACATTTTTGTGATACCATGCAAACATTTGTGGTAAGATAAAAACATTGAATACATCTATAATGTTATGAGGGAAATGTATGTTACAAAAGATTTCCTTTTTAAATTCTTTAATAAATTTAATTATTTTTTTCTCAAAGGATCATGTGACCCTAAAGACTGGAGTAATGGCTGATGAAAGTTCAGCTTTGCCATCACAGGAATAAATTACATGTTTAAGTATGTTAACATAGAAAACAGTTATTTTAAATTGTAATACTGTTTTTACTGTATTTTTGATTAAATAGCAGCTTTGGTGAAGATAAGAGAAATTGTAATGTTTCCAAACTTTTAAACAGTACTGTATGTGTGTGTGTGTAGTCATTTAAATATATATACCTTTAATATCATCCAGTGCAGTCAGTCTAGTATCTGTCACAGGTGTTGTTGGGCCACTTTATTCATCATAACGTGACCTAGATGGTTCTAGCGTTTAATTGTATTGCATCGGAATTAGATATGTTGAAAAACAATGTTCAATTGTTTTTTGGCTTTATTGGGATAATAGGCCTGAATTATAATACAAGCAACCAGTCCAGACATTCAAAGATTGCTGAAGAGCCGAGTGACCCAAGGATTCTTACCAAGTGGTTACCCTGGTAACATATCAGACCTTCAACAGCTTTCAAAAAATGACACATTGCTTTCAGTCCTACATCAGTACATACACACACCGCACAGTATGTCGACAACACACAGAAATAGAGCAACACACTCACATGAGCGTAATCAACTGAGTGAATGAATATGTACATACATACAAGGCAGAAAAAAAAGGAGAGAGCAGATTCATAAAATGCACTGAACACAGTGGCATCCAACAGTCCAAGAGTACTAGTAAAAATTATTAAACATTTGTTTTTATTCATTAAAATTGGTATCGTCAAAATGTATGGTATTTTTTCATGACAAATACTGTCAATATAACAAGGTGAGTAAAGTTGTATTGAGTCTCGACTTTTTGCTTCAATGACAGCAGCACTCGAGTTGCAAAAATGCATTTGAATATTTTAAATATGTCCACTGCTTATCGTTTTAATTGTGTCAAAATAAATCTTCAGTGTGGTTTCAGACTTTTGGACCCCACTGTACACCCAGATACAACATTAAAACACTTAACACACAATGAGATCAAAGGACTGTTCAAATATTCTGAAAAACATCAAATTATATAGATGACACAAACTCATAATGGTTGAGAGGAAAAAGAAATCTAATTATGGATATAAATGATAACTAAAAAGGCACAGTTTGGGAAAGAAAAGCTGGTGGCAGTTTATGCGAGTAAGTGTTTGAATCCAGCCCTCATCTGAATGTGCCGTCCACTTCACTCACACACTAAGGCAAGTCTAAACCAAAATAATGATAACAAAACAACATACATTGGAACTAAAATAATGTGGTTAAAAAAATAAAATAAAAAGAGGAATCTATTAGCTACAAGATCCTTCAGTTTAAAGCAATGCATAGTGTTTTATTTTATTTTACAGTTCAGTCTGCTTCTCTGAAGTCCACTAGCAATGTTGGCAAAATTACTACTGTAATCCTAAAGTCGAAAGAAACACACATTTGAAAACCTGTGCTCAACATCAAAGCCAAAATGACTGGAACAAATGGTGCATTATGTAAACTTATTTGGTTTCACAAAGCTTCAGCTGTATTCTACTCAAGAATGAACGCATGATATCAATAAAAATAAAAATGGGTGAGATTTAGATTGCAGATCCCATTATAGTGGTTTTATGCGTTATATCCCATTAGAATGTGGAGGACATTCCACCGGTCATCCCATAAAATGTTCAAAAATAAGTGCTGGGAAACACTTAGTGGTATAGTTGCAGCGTACATATGTTGCCACTAGATGTCATATTGCTCAAAAACAGCAGCATCTCATAAAGCTTAAACAACATTTAAATCATCATTACAATGGCTTGCAATATTTTTTGCTGAAAGTGTGTGTCTAGAAAGCCATAGCATTTGTGCAATAGACTGGTGGTATTTAAGGGTGTTTTTCCTTGGGAACTTGAGTTTGTTCTTCCTCATTGAACAGTCATGAGGCAGAGCAGCTCCAATAATTATTTGTGCTATGGCTTTTTGGCTTTCATTGCCACAGGCAAATAGCCACGCACAGACCTGCACTCATAAGGCAACTCCATTCAACAGTCCAGCAAGGGACCACTTAAAGGGACAGTTCACCAAAAAAGAAGAAAAGAATAATCTTCGGTTCCACTTTATTTTAAGGTGTCATTGTTACAGTGTAATTATATATCCAAGTACTGAATAATATTAATTACTATAGGGTTAAAGGTGAACTCCGGCGCAAAATGAACCTTTGGTCTAATAACACGTTGGTTCCTAGTCGACCGTTCTCTGAGATTTGTTTTCATGATAATCAAATGTAAAGAGTTTTATCTCTCTATACATATGGGGGCATTTAATAAGTAAAAAGAAATCGCAAGTTAATACCACTAACAAGGCTCAAAACGAAGCATTGAGAACTTTATAAGTGCACAGACTGTTTAATGAAAAGATATTTTAAAAAAACAGTCCACTTCGTGTATGCAGGCAGAAGCCATCTTTGGAAAACGGTCCCGATAAGTTGAACCACGTCTCGACTTGTTTTCCAATGATGGCTCCTACACTTGCATGTAGGGACCCTGATTATGTTACTGTGTTAGTGTCGGGCTATTTTGAGCCTTGTTAGTGGTATTAACTAGCTATTTCTTTTTACTTATTATATGCCCCCATATATAGAGATAAAACTCTTTACATTCGATTATCATGAAAACAAATCTTAAGAGAATGGTTGACTAGGTAACAATGTGTTATTAATTAGACCAAAGGTTCATTTTGCGCCGGAGTTCTCCTTTAAGGTAGGATTAGGGTTTGGTTGAAGGTTAGTTTCATGTAATTATGCATAATTGACTGTTATTACTATGGTAAGTAAATGTAACATAAGTAACAAGGACACTGTAAAATAAAGTGTTACCGAAACTTCTGTCACTTACTGTACTCACCCTCAACATGTTATGTTTCACTTTTTATGTTCCGCAGGAGAAAGTACACTATTTTGAGTAGTGTTTCAACTGTTTTCATCGACTTTTACTGTACGGACAAACAGACATTTGGAAAAACATGAGTGAGAGTAAATGATGAATTTTCCTTTTTTTGGGTGAACTATCCCTTTAAAAGACGTGTCATTTTAGGTTTAAGGCCAGTAGTGGTCGCTCCTCTCTTTTTTGCCAAGGACTTTTCTTGTTGTCATCTTCACCGCCTTCGTCAGGCACCATAAGGTTGTCTGGCCGGCTGCTGCTCATGTGCATTTGAGTCTCCTCAGTCCTAAAAACCTCACTATCAGTCCCCGTCTCCTCTGCTGTCTCAACCACGGGATCAGGCAAAGGAGGTGGTGAAGGAAGCTCAGGTGGAGGCGTCTGGGGTGACAAAGTCCCTTCGTCTTCCTCCTCCCTCTCTTTTTCCTGCAATAAACCCCCTAGAGAGTGTTCTTCTGGGCTGCAGACTGGTGTGGGGCTCCCGCTGCTCTCTGCATTAGCATTCGAATCCTCTACAAATACAAGTGGCGTACATTCAACAGGCACCGTGGGTTGAGCCGCAGCTTTAGTTTTAACCCTGACTTTATCACGAACACGCCGCCCCGGTGTGACATCGCTCATATCAACCCCAGAGTCCAGACTGGCGTCATTGCTTCCGACACAACTGCTGTTGCATCCTGCCCTCTGCAGGTCGATGTAGGAATGGCGGATGTGCGCGTTGGAGCGGCCGTCCAGTGACACGAACCAAGCTCTGGGGTGTGGGAGTGGCTTTCCTCCCCTGAGCGCCATCAAAGTCTTTTCAGCCAGAAGCTGATCTTCTCCGTTCATCTGCACTACATCCAGGCCCGCTTGACTGAGCGAGTCGGGGATGGAGAGATCGCCAGGAACAGCAGCCGTCTGCAGTGTCCACTCCTCCGCTCCTCCGCCTCGGTTGTCCCCTTGTACCCCTCCTTCTTGCTCCCCTTTGCCCCATGTGTGCGGGACTTGGCACTGGGGCTGATGACTTGCGCTGAGCTCCGCCTGAATGCTTTCCAATTCACTCTGTTCGTCCGACTGCAAAAGCAGCGCCTGCCCCGACAGAGGGTGCGTCCCTGGAAGTCGCATGTAGTGGGCGGGAATAACGAGAGTGGGCCGAGCCTTGCGATACATCTCTTCACCTTGGTTGATTTGCAATTCGGAGGTGCAGCAGAGCAGGGCTCCATGTCTGGGAAGCGGGGTGGGACGCTCCAGATGGTCTACGGAGCGGGACAGCATGTAGTCTGCCGCCCGCCGCTCGATTCCTTGTTCCCGCTCCGGGGATCCGGCGGGACTTGTGGATGCGGCCGAAACAGGAGAGAGACGGGGATCTCGCAGGCTCGATTTACTCTCCGAAGACAGACGTCCCGCGGAGGTGGTGTGATGCAACGGATGGGGAGATGAAGACGAGACGGACATGTGGAGGGGATGGACGGATGAAGTCGTGATGGATGTATAGCTTCGTCGATACTCCCCGCGTCCCGCCGAGGAATCGTAACCCTCGGAGGGAGTGTTTGAACAAGCTGATTTGAGGGGAAATATCTCCACTGAGTGTTTGTAGTGGTTGGATCCCCGGCTACGGAGCTCGCCGTGCGAAGCTGCAAGCTCATTGGTGGAGGAGTCATAGGGGGTGGGTTTAAGCATAGGCGTGTGCATGTCCGGCTCCGCCCCACTGTGGTCAAGGTTAGTCTCATTGATGAGGTTCAGGTGGGACATGGAAGTAGCCTGGTCTCGTTTAGAGCCATCCAAAGCGGAGGATAGAGTCAACTTCCTGTGGACGGGCCGTAAGCACGCACACTTCCTCCTGAAAGAACAGAAACTTGTTGAACCATCATAAATACTAGGGGAAGATCTTAATTTTCCTCTTGACTACTGAGGTCACTAAGCATTGTACACTCAACAATCTTGCCTTTTCATCTATACATCCAAATTTTGATCTTTTACTCAGTCAAAAGAAGACACACCTGCAATAGTAGAGGAGCAGGCAAAGCAGAAAGAGCAGTATCAGGGCCATGCCTCCTAATATGGCCAGTAGGAAGACTGTGTGATAAGTGCTAATGTCCTTTGCCACCACTGGACCTACAACAGAACATACATGGTGTTCAGCATAGAGGAATCCATCCATCCTACTCGCATTTTCACTGTTGTCCACTTCACTGTATACTTTCCATCAATAAAAGTAGATTTCCTATAACCATTATTTTCATGCTGAATGCTCACTAAACTAACCCCCACCCCCATGTAATGACATTATTCTCTCAGCTGGTGAATATGAATAGCACAGTGAATGTGCAAACAGCTACAGAAGTCAATAACTGTCTGCCACAAAGCACTTGCATGTCTGCCCATCAGGCTGCTCTCTGCATTAATGGCCATTCAAAAGGGTCAAAGAATGCAGAGTCAACTAAACAAAGATGAGAAATCTGGAAAAATGGCCAGGAATTGATACCTGTGTTTATGGGAGACATGGCTGCGACCCAATAGCCAAGCTGAGGGGCAATATATGTGAGAGTTAACTGTTTCCCCTCTCTCTGGATATATCCCAGACTGCTCTTCAACCAGGCCCCTGCACAAACACACAAAACACACATTGAAAATATATATTTAATGTTTAAAACATTTTATCTTTTGATTGTATATCAAAATTAAACATTTAAAAAATATAATTCAAATAAAATGTAATGAAATTATTATATAATATTTACATTATATTTGTGTGGCATTTTTATTAAGTTTACATTATAGCTGTTAACACAATTAAAATACAATAATTTAATCAAGCACAAAGAAAATATAGCGCTCCATCTTGAGGAAGTCTACGGTTAGCAGGTGATTTGAGTGTTTGAGTGCTGAGTGCATCAGGTTTCGCTACCGATCACATACAGTGGATTCATTATACTTTCTACTGCATTATTCTGTCTGGATACTTTGCCAACGGTTTACGGGGTCAGACGGCGATTAAAGCCATGCCAAAGCAAAACCACACAAACCACAGTAAGTGCCTCTTTCAGGATCTGAATCTGGGTTGTTGTGCATTCCCAATAAAGGCAAACAATTCGAATAGGATTTCCATTAAGAGTATAAACTAAATTTACACTCTGAAATGAATGTGCGTGTTGAACTCATCAAGTTGAACATTAGAGCATGTGTGTCAAACTCCACTCCTGGGGGGCCACTGTCCTACTCCAAAACCCCAGCCTGGAAGTTTCAAGTATTTGAGTTTGATGGCCGTGAATCGGAGGATGGCGTAATTGGCCACTTGGTGGCAGTGTTTGTTAATGGAAGGTTTATATAATAAATAATAAATAATGAAAAAGGGAAGAGTGGGTAAAAAAACCAAACACACTAATTAAGGTAAAGAGGAACAAAATTATGTTTGTCTGGTGTAGACGACCATAATGATACATAATACATATTTTGTGGTTGTGAGGTTCTAAAAAGTGTCATTGTTTTTTCTCCATGAGCACCATGTTGAATTAATCTGTGCTATAAAGGCACGTACACTGCACTGGTGACTATACAGGCCACATAAACACAGCGTGCTGAGTGAAATATTGATGGCCACACAGAGAAGAGGAAGGCTGGAGAATGATTCTGTTTACACAATCAATTACCTTCATCCTCACATTACTGTTTGTGCACAGGAATATCTATGAACATCTTCCCACACTCTCACAACACAGTCACATGCAGAACTCTCCAATATATCAATCTGCCAAGCAAAGAAAGCTTTGTTTGAACTGCCTTGTGCTAGGCATTATATACGGTGTCTTTGCCATTTCATAATGTATTTACACAAACGCATATGCTTTGATCCAGTATTCATTGAGTTAACCGCAAAACAAGAAACAGACCATGAAGATCAATATAGTGTTTATTAGTGTTATTATTCCAAAATCCGGGGTCATTTTTTTTGAGTCTCTCAAGGTCAAAATACAATACTGTGAGTTATTACTTTTACAATTTAAAAGGAACTTTTTTATTTAAATATATTTTAAAATGTAATTAACTCCTGTGATGTTCCTAACCTTAACCTAATTCTAACCATAAACACCCCTTTTTACCAGAGTGTCAGAAAGTGAGGACCGGGATTATATTTTGTACACATAGCCACATACATGCATTCAACACACAATCATGAAACCATGTGACTTTGTTTACTATGCTGCAGAGATCATTTTTCATCACAGTGCTCCTATTAGAAAACACTGGGAGGAAGTGTGTCATTTATATGCCGCGTGATGCCAGGGGCTTTTCAGACTAGTTCTTATCCCCGTCTCCCAGTGCACTTCAGACAACAAAGTAGCTTACATCTCTGTGCCCTAAGAAAGGAAATCAAGTTAGCGCCAGCTGCTGTTTCCCACCTTGTTCTCTGCTCTGTTTATGAGCAGCTGCTAGGAGACAACAGTGATAACAGAGCAGCCCAGAGCCTGAACTTATGAATTCGGAAAGGATTCTCCCTCAGTACTTCCCACGATGTTCTTCTTTCAGTGTTTCTCTTGTTCTTCTGCATGATCTGATTTAGTTTCAGACATATATTACCTTACTCCATGCTCATTACCCCTATTTTTACATTTAGAAATCATTTGCGGTCATTTAATGCTAGCTTAAAGTTCATTTTTAAGAACAATAATCATTTAATAAACAGTCAAAAGTTATCTTTGGTAAATCTCAAAATCAAGATCCATGTTTCTTACTGTATAATATAATGTTGGTGATGCCTAAATTCACTTTTATTCACATTCAAAAGTCAAAATGAAGAAATCTTTTTTCGAGTCATTTGGTTCATTCAACGAACGAAATGAACGAGTTCAAACGTGCATCACAGAACAGAGCTAGGCGAGCATTTGAGCTTATAAAACTTAAACTTTTTTGAAATGGATCATAATATACATCATATACTCAATTCACCCTCTATATCGCTAAATTTAATATATAGATTAAATTTATAGCTATTAATATATAGCCGATTTTGCATTTCAGCAGAAAAATATACCGAGATAGGCTGGCTTCTCTTGAGACGATATGCTACAGACAATGGTTACAAGGTATTGTCAGAAACCAACGATTTCAAACCACGTTTTTGTCTTTTTTTTCCACTGCAGGAGAAAGTACTCAGCAGTGGTGTTGACTTATGTATTTCCACATGGTTAGTCTTAAAGTATATTAAAACACACATAGACATATAAACAACATTAAAAACTAGATTTTCACCACAGGGGGACTTTAAGAAACTACATAGATGTTATTTATTGTACATTTTAAAGCAATACATTTATGATACATTACAATACATACAAATTTCAAAGCATGTTGTTTCTTGTGAATTACACCTCAGTCTGGGGTAAGAAATAAAAGCCACAGAGGGAAAACCCTTGTGACTTGGATTTGATTTGGAACAGAATTATTCTGTCTGTGTATTATTTGATTATGAGATTTGCCTACTGAAATCTGTATAATCTCACAAAGATCACAGCAAAAAACAGCAACTTTAACAGGCTATAATGGCAAGAATTTTCACTTAATAAATATTTTCATACTGTAAATGTGAAGTTTCAGTTTTTGATATACTTGTCCTATTCTCTGAACTCCCATTTACAAGACTAATTGTGCTTATTATTATTATTTTTTTTAAATCTGGTCATGAAAAAAGATGTGTTCAAGTGTTGGAAAAGTGAAACTAGGAAATGGGTCCATTCAGCTCTTGACCCGAGGAACACCTTTCCATCAAAATTCCTAAAGATTCAAAAACAGTCCGACCCAGCTCAGGCTTTAACACTTCCTGTGGACTTACTCGCCTCAAAACCAGGAAAACAGGAAATCTGGAGGCTTTGAAGAGATCACAACCTCACATACAAACATACAGTAGACCCGCCTCAGGCAGGAAACACCTTCAGCACCTTTGGTGTAACAAACCACTATATAACTCTTTAGTTGTGACATGTTAGTAACAGTTCATGTGATTTAAAGGGATATTTTCTACTTTAAAATGAATGTGTGTAATAATAAACTCACCCAGTTTAGGGTCAAACCTCCAGGCGGGGATGTGATCATTCTCTTTCAATCCACTGTTTTCAGGAAGAGGGATGCTTACACTGATTGGCTCACTGACTTGAAGCTCCGCCCCATCGCTGCCCAAAAGATGGACACTGATAGCAGCTATAGGAGTCAACTCGAACTTTCGATCACTGCCTGTCAGAGAAAGAAAAGTGAAAAAAATATATATGAAAAAAAGAAAAAATATATATGAAAAAAAAGACTGAGATAAAGAATAAATTATAGACACTATTGTTAGGGTAAGATTTTTTTATTGAGTTTCTTATGCTCACCAAGCCTGCAGTTATTTGATTAAGATTACAGTATAAAACAGTGATATTATGGAATATCACACTTTAAAATATTTGTTTTAAATATATTTTAAAATGTAATTCATTCATTCCTATGATGCAAAGCTGTATTTTTTAGCTGCCATTAGTTCATTATTTCAGTCTTCAGTGTTACATGATCTTAATAAATAGAATTACTTTATAACAATATAAATGTCTTTATGGTCTATTTTGAGCAATTTGGTGCATCCTTACTTAAAGTATTATTTTGGCTTATCTAGTTCATGGTAATGTTAAAGTGTTTGATTTTAAGGACTTCTGTGCGAGAAACCATCTTGATACTTTGTTGGATCCTGTAATGGCTAATTTTGCATTTACAATTATACAAGTTTCTTTTCTTTCATATATGATCTTTATTTTCTTTACTATGTTTTCTTTTATTTCATTAAGATGTGATAGATGTGTTTGTAACTCTTACTAACGTTGGAGAAGATATACTCATGAGCATTTAAAGGAAAATATTCATATCATCTAACATATACTCATAAGCATTTAAAGGAAGATGTTCATGTAATCCAAAGGACATTGTTAAAGATATAACAAGCTGTTAGAAATTTATAAGTAATGTAAGCTTAGTGTGAGGACATAATGTTCTGTGTTTAACAAAGAAGCAAGCAGCATGAAAACATTTTAATAGCTCATTGTATCTCAAGTGTGAGTTATATTTGTGCAGGGTTTTGATCAAATTAAAGATAAACAAGAACTTGCACCCAAGAGGTAAATTGAGCAGAAAGGTGTGAGGTCGAACATAACTTGTAACCAAGAGATAAATTGAGGTGTGAAGCTGAATTTGAACATAGGAAACTTAACACAAACGTCATTGTGCTGTCGAAATTAAAAATACGATCTACAAGAATAGTCAAGGGCAGCGCAAACAGGTTTCCTTGCTAGAGGGCGTAAGAGACAATCGGTAGCAAAACCAGACATAGCCTGCATGGTTTCCTGGGTTTTCAGGTATATAAGGATGATGAGAAGGACTAGCCTTCGCCTTCACATGTAGACACTGTTCTGTATGTTGAACGCCACCGATTGGACTTGTTTTCTTGCAAGAAAATAAACTTTTGATACTTTGACTTTTGAAAAGGTTTCCACTTGTCTTCTTCCTCCTATCTTTTCGAATAACAGAGAATCATTTCCACAACAATCCACAATAATATTTCTTGATGACCTTTATATTAATGAGAGTCATCTAAAACGGCATCAGATACACATAAAGCCATCCATTATTACAACACCCACAGCAAAAAATTGTGTTTCATTTAGCATATATCATCATTAAGGATGGTGAAAATTGTTCTGTAATGGCTTAACAAATAATTATTCAGAGTGTTGGAGAGCTTTCTATTAAAAAGCTGTTATTCTGAAACAACACTGATCAATTCAGAGTTAAAATAACTTTTCAAGATTTCAATACAAAAATTTAGCATTTTTTCTTTTGACAACACTTTCTAATGTAAATTAAATATTGGCCGCTTATATTTTTTACAGGATATTTTTTAATATAACTCCGATTTTATTCGTCTGAAAGAAAAAAAGTCTTATAAACTTAGGATGGCTTGAGGGTAAATCATGGTGTAATTTTCATTTTTAAGTGAACTAACCCTTTAATAAAACTGCCACTGTTTATGTTGTTGGTATGAAAAATGTACTCTTTTTTTTTACTGACATTTAGCAATATTTTAACCAAATGCCCAATGTCATGACATTTTTAACTGCTGTTGAAATCTGGTGTGTTACCTGTGTAGTTGGGATGAAGCCCCTGCAGGTAGGGGAAGTACTGCGTGTCTTGTGTTGAACTGCTCACAGTGAGGAAGGCTGTTAGATTGTTGTAGGTTGCATTAGGAGGAAGACTCAATGCTCTTCTCTGGAAGTGCACTGAAGGCTGCAGCTTTGAACCTATAAATGCAAACACACACCAAAATAAGATAAGATGGCAGAAATGAGCATACATTAGGTTAATGATCGAACAGCCCAGACATTATGTAAATAAAGTGGAACAGTAGCTAATGGAGTGCTCTTACTGCAACACATGTCTCTTGAGAGTGATGTCATTGTTTCCATTTTGGCAAATCTTACATACCATAGACATGAGACTAAGCTATAGCCCAAATGGACCATAGTAACCAACTACAAAAACTCCCAAAATGACACCCTCAGTACTAGGAAGATTAGGGTGCCAAGATGTTTGTAAAAATAATAATAATAATAATCTCTAATACACACTAAGGCTGCATTTACTTGATTAAAGGTAGAGTAAAATATATACATTTTGAAATAAGACTGCAATTTAAGGTAAGGGTTAGTGTTATTATATTTTATTTTAATATATTTGAACATTTCATTTATTCCTGTGATGGAAAAGTGATGGAATTTTCAGTAGCCATTAGTCCAGTCTTCAGCATCACATGATCCTTCAGAAATCATACTAATATGACGATTTGGGTCTCAAAAAACATTTCTTCTTATTCTTGTTAAACTTTTAAGACAGTTGAGCAGGTTATTATTTTTGTGAAAACTAAGATACATTTTTTAACAAGACTCTTTAATTAATAGAAAGTTTTAGTAAGAAAGAACAGCATTTATTTGAAAAAGTAATCTTTTGTTATAATATAATTGTATTTACTGTCACTATTAATTAATTTAATGAATCCTTCCTGAATAAAAGTAGCAATTTCTGTAAAAGAAACAAAAAATCGTTCAATTATCAAATCAATCTTTACAAACAATTCAAATGTAACCATTAGTCATTTGTCATACTGTACATTATAATTTTGTGTTGCCTGAATGCACTTGTAGCATATACATCTGATTTTAGTTTTTAGTGCTTTTTAAAACTATTTAGCAAAACACTATAATTTTTATGTGAGCTATTATTCGATTTTTAACATAAATAATAATTCTTCCGTTTTCTTTTCTTAAGTCAAGTGCTTGGCTCTCAATTAGCCTTTTCATTATTTCTTTGCTACACGTCAGAAGAGCTGATTTCAAGTACATCACACACATTTGCAGAGAAATACGAAAGGTGTTTTGTCTGAAAACGCGTTGGTGTTTGAGCGATAGGTGAGAGTGTGTGATAATAGTCTCCAAGAAGAGGATTATAATAGCAGATCTGTGGTGCGAGAGTGTGAGAAAAGCCTTTGTTTCAGCAGTGAGTCTGAGGCTCTGCATGTCTGTGTCAGTGTCCTATGCTTTTGTTATGAGCGTGTGGTGATTGAGTGTTTTAAGGGGACTGGACTGGGGCGATGCTCTGAATGAGAGTGCAGCGTTAGTAGTCCTCTGAGACCGATAAACATGTCTTTCTCCCAAAATATCACATACCGAGGGACAGGTTACCAAAAGAAAAGAGGTTGCTAGGGGCAAGAGTAAAGGAAAACAGTGTAAATCAGAGGGGAAATAGGGACATGTGGATAACAGGGAGACAAAAAAAGGAAGAATATGAAAGATAAAAAGTGAATTCCTCTCATTCTTGCTTTGTGTGTGTGTATACAGCCTCTCATTTAAATGTGGCTTCACACTCACTCAGAAAGCTTTATTTGGATGAAGCCCTATGAGCCATGTGGACAACAGTACAGAACGATTTTCAATATACTTGCCACATGACACAATTACCAAGACAATTCAATGTTAAAATGTATTTTCTTCAGTATTTTATCTTGTATTCTAGAAAAATCTTTAAATATCCTTAAAACATACATTTACTTAAGAAGAAAATCAGCATGGGATATCACAACCTTCCAGAGAATTTACACTACCATTAAAAGGTTTTCGAAAGAATGCTCACCAAGGCTTCATTTATTTGATTGAATATATTACAATGTAAAAAAAAATCTATTTTAATACATTTTAAAGTGCAATTTATTCCTGTGATGGCAAAGCTGAAGACTGGAGTAATGATGTTGAAAAATCAGGTCACGTGATCCTTCAAAAAACATTCTAATATGCTGATTTAGTGCTAAAAAAATGAATTATTATTATTATTATTATTATCAACAACAAAAAACTTGTGCTGCTTAATATTTCTGTGGAAACCATGATACATTTTTTGATGAGAAAGTTTAAAAGCAATAGCAATTTTTTCTAACAATGTAAAAGACTTCATCACATTTGATTCATTTATATTTTAAGTATTAATTTATCTAGAAAAAAAACTAACCCCAAATTTTTAATAGTAATGCATCTTGAATGTTTTTTAAACCCATTCACAATTTGTTGTCTTGTTTTATATATAAACTCCCCAAAGTTTAGGTAAAACCTTTTTCTTTACTGGAACCAAGACAACAAAATATTAAAAAATAAAAATATATATATTTATTTAGAGTTTACATAGCACAATAAAGTCATAATATAAGAACAAAATGATAAATGGAATGTCTAAAATGTTCTGATTACAAACACGCTGTTCTGTACACACACAAACAAGGGATCTGTCGGGCCATTTTAATGACCGACTCCAAATACACACTCACTCTCTCCTTCACTCTCACTAGTTCATTAACACACTATTTTCAATCCCTAGTGAATCAGTGTGTGCATGCGTGTTGTCATGTGTGAACAACAAAAGTGTATCACTATTAAAGTTTCATATCTATATGATATCCTAACACTGTTCTAGTAAACAGTCTAGTTTAAAAACAGATCCTGCTGCATTTTTACACATTCTCACAGCATCTGTTCTATACCGTAAATAAATGGACATTTGACACTGAAGGAGCAAGATGAAAATTGCACAACTTATAACAAAAACCATACAATGGTTTAAAATGTCTTACTGATGTAGCTACAACGTCAGTAAACACAAGTGACTGTTACCTTGATATCCAGAGACAATCTGCACCACGTCATCATACACCATCAGAGTTGCAGCTCTCTCAGGAAGCAGGTCCAGACTGAGAGATGAGAAGACTTGAAAACAAAAAAAGTCATAATTAGGAAGATGAATCACAAGCTCACAATCATGACCACAACATCTCAATATCTCTCCTCCGAAGGTCTTTCACTCGTTTTTATTGATCTGCACAGGGAGAAAGAGAGTATGACCTCCTGCTTCACAAAATGTTGCTAAACAAACTTAGCGCCCTGAAACATCGGCACGATTGAGCTGTGCTTAGCCATGTAAGCGTAGGTTAATCTCATTAGCTGTAATCTAACATTCTATTTATTTCTTACAGCTTTCTGCATTCCTGCTCCACTCTAGTTTTCATTTCCTGTTCAAGATCCTTAATAGAGTGACTCACAGGATGTGTCAGTCACCAAGAGTTACAGTAGAGTTAATCCATCCCATTAACACTATGTTCATAGAAAAGAAATACGGCTTTGTTCAGACACGCTGAAAAATAAGTAGTTTAGTTTGCTTGGTTTATTTGATGCGGGCCGAAAAAAATAAATTAATAAATTTAGTCCTGGTCCGCTTAGCGCTATAGCGTTCACATCAGCATTTTAACACAGATCCTAGCACTGGGAGCGCCCTCTGCTGTCCATAATGTGCCTATACGCACCAGCCATTTCAAACCCAGCCTCCAGTTTTTGGGCCACGCCTCCTTATTTGCATACACTCCTAAATCCTCAAATGCCCAATCCTAATTCCCAAGTTCCCAATCCTAAATCCCTAAATGACCACTCTTAAATGGTTAAATGACCAAATGCCCAATCCTAAATACAAAATTCATTTTCGACTAAAACCTAGCTTGTTTGGTGGACACCAGGGTTCGGATGATAACTATAAAGATATAGTTCTAATTCTAAAAATCATTCTCAATATTGAAGAATAGCAGAGTTCACAACACAGTTATAACGATAACGGCACAGAGAAACAATATCGTTGGAATCACTTTCAGAACGTTTTTATCCAGCTGAAGAACGATATAAACATTGACAGCCAATCAAAATCCATTCTGCTGTAACGAGCATTTAAAGCAGCAGAGAAGAACACGCTTAGAATAAACACAACGATATCGTCCTCTGGTGTGGACTCTAATATAGTTAGTTATCATTTTTGGTGTGAACGGGCATTAAGGGTGAACTCACACTAAGTTGAATAGTGGATATTCATTTTGGGATTTCCATTAAATAGAATCGAAAAAAATCGAAAAAAGCACAAACAAAAATAATGATCCAATATGAGGTCATTACCAGGTAGCCTGCTTGGTCGCCATGGAACGGAGTTGGGTACGTAGCCACGCTTAATTGCAGTGACTACAAGAAGGTCGCCAAGGCGATAGGTGAACCTGATGAAGGCGTTGCCATCGGCACCAGAGATATCCGAGGCAACAGGGGTGTGGTTTGTGAAGATCTCCACAGTGACACCAGAGAGAGGCTGGTGAGTACTAGCGTCACTCAGGTGAACCTTCAGCGCCACTTCTGAAGAAAAAAAAAAAAAGAGATGTCAGCATGACAGGGTCACATTAGTTGTGTCCCAAATGACATACTCTACACTGTGCACTTAACCATCTAATCTTAAACATCCCACCTCTCGCTAGGTCCGGGAGTCTCCTGCATATTGATAGCAGCTCCCTGGCGCCCGCAAATGATATATCTCGGAAATTAAGCAAGCGAGAGAGAAAGCCTTTTTCCTTTCCACCTGGTATTATGTGAACCGATCACAAGTGGTCAACCAAGACGCATTACCATTACATTATTGGTATTATCAGACGTTTCAAATAGGCTACATCTTTTGTGACCACTTGTGCTCAAATTTTGTGGAGACCCTCGCTTACTTTTTTCGTCACCCTCTACTACATCACTTTTGATGTGCGAATACTACTGAATGAACTTACGCGAATGAATATATTATTATATATATATTTTTTTTATATTATGATGGTGGATAAGGAAAACTGCAAGTTTGTGAAGTATCCAACATTACACACTTTGTTTTTTTTTGTTTTTCAGTTAATTAAGTGCAGCATGCACTTTCTCTTTTTGGAAGTATTATGTAAGTAGTATGCAAATAATATATCTTGAGATATGCCCTAAAAATAATATATTTTTAAAAAAAATATACATGCATGTACAAGCAGCTGCCTTTTTTAAGCAAAAACATTTAATTTCTGTAGTTTAGCCATTCTGTACTGCTCTTTTTAGATTAGTAATTGCCATTTTTCATAGATCTCTTTCTAGCTCAATTAAAACACTTTCTGCAAACACACAAATGCTAACATGTTGCAAGTTTCATTAGTTAACTACTTTAGTTAACATGAACTAACAACGAACATTAATTCTACAGCATATATTAATTTTAGTTAATGTTAATTTCAGCATTTACTAATACAATAAATCAAAAGTTGCATTTGTTAACATTAGTTAATGCACTGTGATGTGAACTAACATGCACAAACAATGAACAGCTGGATTTTTATTAACTGTAACACATGTATTGCTCATTGTTCGTTAGCTCATGTTTTCTAATACATTAACTAATGTTAACGAATGAGACCTTACTGTAAATTGTTACCAACTCAATCATAAGAGTTTACGCACAAAACGTAAATAAAGGATAATGACTTACCACTCTATGGACAGAAGCAATTGTGAAGCATCAAATTAAAAACCTTTAAGCTTACAATTTATTGAGATTACATTTTATGCAAGACAATAAAAATTAGAGCACAGAATTGTGGGCAGAATTGACCACAGGCAACAGCCAATAAAAATGAGTAATTGTATTACATGTGACCCTCTTTAATTACATAAAGTGCACCCTAATGTTGACGTTGAGAAATGTTCTGCAGGTTCCCTTGTCCGTTTTCACAGAAATCCTCAAAGGGGACTTAAGCAAAAGAACCAATCATTACACAGAGAAAACCCCCTCCACATCCTTTACATCGCCGATGGAAACAACTGTGCCCAAACAATAGGCTGCTTTTCCTTCCTCTAAAATCCTTTGGCTTCTTTTAAGGAAGCCACTGCAAAAACACACTTCCTTTTTATAGTGATACATTCCACTGACCTGATCCATAAACAAATCAAAGAGAGGAAAATGTTCTTGGGCAGAGACAGACAAATTTAAGTAAATATTGCTATAGTGGAAAACAATGGGGGGGAAGTGTCTGTGGTCCTTATTAACATATGTTTGTGCTGCAAGTCTGATATTTATTTCCATTTTTCAGTTGGATTTCGTTTGGATTCAAACAAAGAAGTTTGGTTGCTTTGACTTTGTAATAGACATGCTTAAAATGCAAAGGCTAACCATTATAAAGGGAAAACAACAAAAGGAAAACTTGAAAAACGAATTTATTCAATGTTACTTCCCCACAGTAATCGCTTATCTACCAAAGCATAGAAACAATGAGGAAAAATGCAATGTATAAGAAACACCACACAGACCTAACAAATTCTGAACTGTCAAGAGCACCTAGACATTTCTATAAAATACACTAGTTTCAGTGTCAGAATGATTTCTAATGACCTTTAGGAGTCCTTAGTTAATGTGTATTTTAACACAATCCACACAATCAGCACACAGATTATAGCACCTACTTTACTTTATCTTAAGGATTAAGAGTAAAAACAGCCTACCTATTATGTTCCTACACAGCTTGAACGTTTGAAATCCAGCATAAAGCCAAAAGGAAAACAGACCAAAAAACACTGACGCACACACAAGTTTACATGCTGTTACCATCACGTCACATCACTTCCCTCCCCGGTGCTTTATCAGTGAAAGGCTGACAGCTGTGTGTAGTCACTTACCCCACCTCAAGAGAACATACTGTATGCAAACCCTGAATACCCACAGAGCTCAGATTAAAACACGCTAAATAAAGGATTGTGTATGAAAACACCCGAGAAGGCGATTAAATCATCCTTAAGGACTTTATTTTGTGATAATGATAGACTGATTGCATTGCTACTTTCCAAACAAACAGACAAACAGATGTGAAATACTGATTTGAGGTAAGTGTCTACTGTGAGATGGAAAAGAGCATGGCAGTGTAGGGAACTGGCTGTCAGGAACAACAGTCAAATGGAGGCCATTAATAAAAATTAGTAAAATATTTGAATTAAAACAGAAACATATTTGGACTGGGGGGAGGGATGTATTGATTTCACCGAGTGGAGAGAGGGGTGAGGAGGTTACAGTATTATCCAGGCAGTACTGAGCGATTTGGAAGGTCTCACAACCATGGACCAATCAGGACGTTAGTCATAAAGAACACTTTACATAATTGGTGCAATAATACAACAGCCTTGGGTGAGTCAAACAGTCACCAGAGACTGCTTTATTTGCATATAACTCTGATCCACACTGGAAAAATCCTCTGAAAAGCAGCTGAAAGGAGTAAATGTGTTTTCATTTATTCAAACTAGGACTCAATTTCTACTAAAAAATAAGCAGAATAGTGACTAAAAGCTCTAATAGCCATGACGTTATACTGCCTTGTAAGCCTTTCTGAAACTAGTTTCCCCAGGACGAGCCACTGCATGTTTAGTTATTGACTGACTGAATAGATTTCCCAAACGGGTACTTAAATGTGTATTTTTCATTCTGTTTTACAAATATTTTCACATGGTCACAACTTAATTTATCCTGCAAACAAAAGGGACCAATACTTGGCACGATAAATGTGCAGTATTCACTTGGTCATGTGATATCAATATGGCGGCGGAGTTTCCATTTTGATGCGAGTTTATTACCATGTATGTGAAAAGTACTTCAGGCGTATGGGGGAAGATACCTAAATTATTTCATTAAATATTATAACACACACACACACAAAAAAAAAAATCACATAAAATAAGCAGCCACCTGTGGTCTTTTTTCAAAGCACAGGTGCAGTCAGTGTCAACGCAGCACTGTTTACTGTCAGCAGCTTTTGAAATGTTACCCGGCACTCTGAAGGGAACGCAGTCATCCAACACTAGGTAAATATTTGACTTGAAAAACAGCACTGTGATGAATAGTAAGAACTTTACTTTGCTCTCAAGCTCTCCTGGGAATTGCTGAGAAACATATTAAGGCCATCAGATGTCTTCAGTCATCCTGCATGCTTTACCTATACTCTCCATCTCTTCAAACAGCGTAAGCTCCATAACGCCCATATCTTCTCCTGTTCCTAAGCCTTTCACCTCACATGCTCCTATTGTAATGCCCTTTCTTCAAATAAGCACAAACACGCATGACATACAGTCTCATATATCATTTTAATTAATAATTAAAAACTACAGAATCGGATTAGCCTTTTCAATAAATATCTAAAATACATTTTTCTCAAATATGGAAAGCCTCAGATATTTTATTGTTTATATTATTATTACTACATTACATAATTATACAATTTACTGAATTGACTAAATATAATATAAAGATAATAAAATAAACTAAAATGATAATATTTACGTTGTTTTAAATTACAACTAGTAAATACATTTTTGATTAGTTAAAATCAGAAGTAGTGCAAGAGTTAATATATTCTGGAGAATTTGATTTGACCAAATCAAGTCCATGTGTTTTAACTTAAACAAGCAAACCAAAGCATAATTGCATGAGTAAATGCACAGTATAAGAAGGCCTTATCATCATGAAGCTTGACTCAAAGAGCGTGATTTAGACGCCACGTGAGAATTCTCTGCATAAAGATAATTGTTTTTTTTGGTATCAGGAAACCTCTATTTAACTTTTGACCTAACAGGATCTTATTTGTCAGTGTTTTGCAAGGAGTTATTCACTGTTTGATTGCAGGTCGCACTGTAGCCTGGCTCCTTTCTGCTCTCTCTGGGAATTCCCCTCTCCCTCCCCCACTCTGAATGATACACACATGCTGTGAACTGCTGACTCCCTCTCTGAATCTATGACATCACCGCTGCTCTACAAGGCAGATCACACGCAGTCAGCTCTTTGGTACAGCTCACACTGACAGCGGCTGGTCGGCAGGTCACAATCGGATCATAAATGAGATCTATTATTTTGAAGGGTGTGTGCGCATAGAAACCTTTAAGGATGCTGCATTGCAGTGGAGGATAGAAAGAGGCAAACGGAAAGAGAGGGAATGCAGACATATAACATTTACTCTAATATTCTAAGGAAGTTTAGGTTATAGATTTGATTCCATTTCAAAATGCATGCCTGCCTGTGTATGCATGCATTTTGTTGTGAGACTGTCATTTTACAGTTAAAAAAAAAAAACAAATTAGCCAAGACTGTGATTAACTCAACAAACAAAAATGTCAGAACATGAACCATGATTAGACATCAAAAAGACATTTAATACCCAACCCACTTCTATCTGCCATAGAATCTAGGTATCATTAACCCCAGAGTCATGTGTGCAGTAATGAATAGGGTAATGATCAGTCAATACGCTGGATTCTAAACCTTAGGAACACTTCAGTAAACCAAATTATTGATTAATCTGAAAAAATAAATAAATAACAGCATTAACTGTCAAGGTTATACAGGGTTAGAGTGTGCAAGTTGTCAGAGATTTGCATGGAAGACAAAAAGAAGATTATGAACGTTTATTTCACGTATATTAAAATGAGTTAAAGATACAATATGTACGATTTTTATAATAAAATATCCAAAAATCACTTGTACAGTGTGATATATTCCATGCAGTTTTTCCTGCAGTTTCATTTGTGTAGAGATTTCCATTTTAAATAATGGCTCGTCCCTGGTCATTGTTGCCCATCAATGACGTAATATTCGCGTTATCCCTGGTTTCCGCTCGTACTGCGTTACGTCTAACGGCACACTCACGCTGCTGTTGTATGATCAGTGTGTTATTCTAATGTTGATCTAGCTTACTGCTAGTTTAATACAGTCAAACTAACACATAGAATAACATTATAACTTTCAACACACTCAAATGCAGTATAGTGTGATAGTGTAGACCAAGTGAAACAGCGCTGCATTACCTCACAAGTTTCATTAGTCTAATAAACTGACCTGAGCGAGTAAACCAGCACTTGCGGGTAGTTCGGTAGAATTAAGTGTTCTTATTCCTTTATAACCGCAGGACTTACATGTGGCGCTGATATCTGTCTCTCATTAGCAATCGCGACCTGCTTCTCTGCTTCATACCATAGTCATGTCAAAAACATCCCTCATCCATAAACATTATTAGATCCATCAGCATAATGACAAGTTCCATAATTCCACTTATACGTCATCAACCTACACCTTATTTTTTTTGCACTAGGGATCTCTAACTCTAACCAAAAACTAAATACATATTGTAGCTTTAATTAAGTTTCAACAAAAGATCCCTGACCAAAAAAGTCTGCACATATTTCCAATAGAGGTGGGAGAAAAAAAACCCTCTTAATTCATTGTGATTCTCTCTTCACTGATTCTCAATTCTGAGCTTAGTTTTTTTTTTTTAAATCCACATATTTACAGTGGAATTGTGTGCTAGCTAGAGAATTGCTGCCAATTGCAGACAAACACAAAACCGCTAGACAAGTAAACTTGCGAAATTGTATGGTTGAAGGAAAATACAATGTAATCTTAGGCACATGATTATGTGTGTTGTGAGAAACTGCATTTTGCTTGACAATTTGGGGTGTCACCTGCCAGCATTTCCCTTTCAAATGCTCTACATGGTCATCCTTTATGCCGTTGGGAATGGAGTATAAATTTGACACACAAAAACAGTACGTTTTTTGCGCACCCTTAAAAAGTAACAATTTTAACACGCAATATAAAAATATCTGTGGGGTATTTTGAGCATAAACTTCACATACACACTCTGAGAACATCAAAGTCTTATTTTACATCTTGTGAAAAGGGTATTTTACCACCCCTTTAATAAGAAAACAAATGAGCTCAAGAATTGATTCCCTGAATTAGATTAGATTGTGAGATCTAAAGATTTCCGCCCCCAATTTACATATTCTCAAATGATGAAATATTATCTATTAAAAGTTATGGAAAGCTCTTCAAAAATGTTTTGTATGCTGGGGGTTCCATCCCTTTTTCACAGACGTCAGTGCAACATTTGTAGTTCAGTCGGATGTCAATGGCAAAGAAAGTAAAACAAGGCATGTGGCTTAGTTATTAACGTTATCCAAAGTATTAGCGACCTTAATGTAGGATATGGAGGCACAGGCACGATCACTTGCATTTTTTCAACTTTAAATAATCTGTCATCTTATACAGATAAGAGTAATACATCATTAATACAAAAAAAAACAAAAACAAAAAAACAACAACAAGTAAACTTCCTTAAAGTGTCTCATTCTCCAAACATTTTAGTTCTATAAGACCAACAGCAAAATCATGGACTCATTATTAGGCCTCATTATATTTACATAAATAAAGGTTACAGTAACAATTTACTGTCACAACAAAGACAGCTTGATTATCTAGAGCGGTGTTATTAAAAGGCTTCACTGTCAGAAATTTTGTTTCCCATTAGAGGATCATCCCTCTAAAGTACAACCCCCCCCCCCCCCCAAAAAAAAAAGTTATTTGAATATTAATGTAACAGTTCTTAAATGTTACTAAATTATTATTTTATTTCTAAAAGTAACATTATCCAAGACATTTTTTTTTGATATTCTAAAACATAAAACAAGCTTGTCTTTCCGTTTTGTGGGAAAATGACTTATCCAGATGTGCAGCAGACAGGCTGTCTCTCTCCCCCTCCCTCTATAAAAGGACACACTGTGAGAGACTGTGTGTGTGTGAATGAGAGAGAGCTCCACGCTCATTCAGTATGTCCAGGCTCTGCTTAAAGTTAAAAGACTGTTGTTGTGTTGGAGGATTATCATGTTTCACAGGCATAGACATTTGTACCCATAAAATTCTAATCAGATCCAAAAGTATTTCCTTCAGATTATTTTTAGTAATCTGGAGAAGGCTAGTAGTTACTTTTTTACCTTTCCTCTCAAAACACTTTCAGAACTAAAACAATGCTATAAAAACTCTTAAAAACAAACTTCCTGTTTCAAATGAAAGAATGTCAACACAGGACAAGAAACTGTGCTTTTCAGGTGATTTCAAGGGGTCTTTAATGACTTATCAAGTGTTAGCAATGAAACACAACCCATACATTTGTGTATGGGTTGTGTTCCATGTTTGCATGAGAGCATCATTATAATTGTGCGCCATGGACAGGAATTTTAAACGGTAAGAGACTTTTGTTTTTGTAATCAATGCTCTAAAAAATTACAGAAAAATTTGGATTTAGATTAATCAACCAATATATCGGTTATCGGCTTTCAAATATAAAGAATTATTGGTATATAGACCAACATTTTTATATCAGTGCATCCCTAAAATTCATTCAGTACTTAATTTAAAAAAGATCAGTTGATTAATCGATTAACGGCCAGGGTGCGTTTCCCAAAGCCAACTATGGTCGCAATCTGTTGTTGTTACCAATAGAGTTCAATAGAACTTGCAACCATAGTTGGCTAATCTGATGCTTTTGGAAAACACACCCTAGTGCGGAACAACCTAGCTAGCTATTGTAAAATCCACTACTCGTCGATCTCTAGTAAATAGGGCCTTAGAATGATATAAGAGTCCACTGTCTCTGTTTGCAAGATAACGATTGTGTGTGTGTGTGTGAGAGAGAGAGAGAGAGAGAGAGAGAGAGAGAGAGAGAGAGAGAAGGAGAAGGCTTGCCCAAGGGAGATAGTCTGGTTTGGGTAATCAGATATGAGAAAATGTCTGAGTGTTCGCTGAAAACATGACCCCATAAAAAATTAAGCACAACAGGGGTCTCCAGTGTGCTTAAAATGCTTTGAAATGCTAGGGGGCAAACAAACAGACCTTTCCTTTTCTTCACTACAGCAATGTCCAAAATACAGAGAATATTCCATAGAAATCCCCATTTATGATAATTAATGAGTGGAAAACACCAGCCTTATTCTCTTTATCAGCCTTTATGAGTCTCTCGCTCTAAAACATAGCTAGTTCCCTAAGCCCCATTGTTCTAAGCCCTAACACATTATAGTAGGAACCTATTAAGGAGTCCATTTAGTCTCTGTTTTTGAGTGTGTGTGTGTGATAAGCAATTGCTTACAGTAAATATCTGACTGTTGGCATGAACAATATTGGCAGTACAGGGGCCATTTTAAAACATACACGCACACACACACAGACACAAAAAAAAAACATGTTTGCAGCATGCATTTCTTGATTGTGCAGGCAGCATATAGGCTATATTGTTATCAGCGTGCGTTTATCCATTTATTTATTATCTGTGATGGCAAATCAGAATTTGATCCTTCAGAGATCATTCTAATATGCTGATGAAACTTGTACTATTATTATCAGTATTAAACAGTCATCGTGCTTAATTTTTTGTAGAACTTGACACGTGCTATTTCTTGTAGACTTGTAGTCTATTTTTTGTAGACTGACACGTGCACATGCTCCTCAAAACATTAATTCATCCGTGCAGTGCCGTGCCGAAGCACAACCCACATAAAGTTGATAATTCCGCGAATAACTGCAATTGCAGATTTTCAACAGAGATGGTGACAAAGAGGTAAAAACTGAGGACTGCAGATTTAAATTAGGGTTGCCGCGGTGAGGAAAATTTCCCACCGGTTAATCGACGTGTGACAACACCGGTAATCCCGGTGTCACCGTGGAGGGCAGGGCGGGGGGGTTAAATAGCTTTTAAATGCGTGCACGTTATACTTTCACTTTCGAAATAAGCGTCAATTGCTTGAATGGACAAAAAAAAACAACTCGCTGATAATAAATTTATTTATTATTATTTATAGACTTTTATTAGCATAACGAACGAATAAAAATAACCCCATGCATAGGCTGAAAAAAGTGAAAATCGGCAAAATGTGGGCCCAAACAAATAAGAACCATAAAACGTTTATTAACGAATAAGAAAATAAAATAGGCCTAAATAAATTACACAAAGTTTAAATGAGATAAAACCAATTAAAAAGAGACAAATATAAAATAAAAACTTCAAAACGGACCTTAGCCTACATAAATGACATACTTTCACTTTCGAAATAAGCGTCAATTGCAATTCAGCGTCAATTGCTGGAATGGACAAAAAAAAAACCACAACAAAAAAAACAACTCGCTGACAATAAACTTTTATTTAGACAGCACTTTTATTAGAATAATAAACGAATAAAATATAGACAGAACTTTTATTAGCATAACGAACGAATAAAAATAACCCCATGCATAGGCTGAAAAAAGTGAAAATCGGCAAACTGTGGGCCCAAAAAAAATAAAACGTTTATTAACGAATAAGAAAACAAAATAGGCCTAAATAAATTAAACAAAGTTTAAATAAGATAAAACCAAATAAAAAGAGACAAATATAAAATAAAAACTTAAAAAAGGACCTTAGCCTACATAAATGACAGCACTCTAAAAAAAAGTAAAACACTATAAATTGGCATTTATTAACATTAATATATATTGGCCAAAATATTGCCAAACAGGCGCTTTTGCATTGCGTTTTGACACCAAATCTTCCGCCATTATCTTGCTTTTCTGTAATTTGACTCGTTCTCGTCTCCAGACGTGCTAAATGGAATCCTGATGCTTGCTGATCTGTGACGTGACGGCACGCGTTGCGCAGTTCATTTTTAATTATAATGCTCTCTTCAGAACTAAATAATTGAAAATTATTATTTTTAATTAATTCAAATAAATATTTTAGCAAAAACGAATACTTTAAAAAAAAAGTCAAGACATCGCGGTGTCACGGTGGGAAAGTGATGTCACCGGTGATGGGGCTTAAAACCGGTAACACCATCAACACCGTCTATCGCGGCAAGCCTAATTTAAATCACAGTCCGGTCGTGTCCTTTAATTGAAATTCAAGTAACATTTACCGAATAAAAATTACTGTCAAATATACCTGCCAAATAAATAAATAATAATAAAAAAAATACATAATGGTACTCCAAAAGCCTCTATACTTGTTCATAAAGATAGCAGTTTGTCATTCAAGAAATAACCTGTTAAATGATAGCATAGAGTCACTTATAGAACACAGAATAAAATATAAGAAAAGGAAAGATTTGCATGTGAAAAGCAAATGAAGAACTTATTAAATTTGTTTTTGTTAGAAAAGACATGTGCACATCACACTTTCAAGTCTGTTACATAGCAAAATTAGACAATCATTTGACAAGCTTATAACTCATTTAAACACAGTGTGAAGCGTAAAAATATAACAGTAGTAACTTAAAATCCAAAGCTTTGCATAAACTAGTGAAAAAAATTCAGGCAATAAGGTTCAAAGCTGCATTGCAAAACTCATTCCACGTCTGACTAAACTGCGTCAAGGCCTCACACACAGCTTTCCCTTTTCAGATCCTGGTGATGAGGAAGTGGCACAGACTGGACAAAAGGCAGGAAAGCCCTATTTTGCATAGTCAAAGCTGACACTGTGCCAGTCTACTGTTCTAAAGCAGAGAACAGCAAAGACCCATCTGTGCTGCCGCTGCTCATCAGCAGGAGACGGAGGGGGAGGACGAGTCTCCATCAGGAGGGAAGGGGGGTTAAGGGGATTCCTCATATTATACCTCAGAGATGAAGGATTTAACCAAACTGCCAGTCTCTAAGCTGCTAAATCAATCAGCTGTCAAAAGGTGAGCCTTGCCAACCACATTATTTGAACAGGGTTTTGCAATCTGACATCCGTGCCTCACATAAAAGTATTCAACCCTGTACAACTGCGGTGATATCTGGATTATGTAAATGTCAAATATGAACTTGTGATATGAAAACAGCTTTTTCAATTTCCTTCCTTGCCTGCACACTGATATCTTATTGCACAGACACTTAACATTGCATTAGTTGATACATTAGCGAGATCAATTAGAGTATAACAGCCTGAAATAGTCAGAACCCAGAAATAATCTCATAATAAAACCATCACGGCATAAATAAACCAGGTCCATTTAGGTTTCAGTGAGCTTTTAGAACTGAACTCAATGATACCATAGAGAGTCATAGATCCCTGTACAAAAATATTTACAGGACAAAAAATAATTTAATATCTGGCTATTTGTGGCTAATAATGAATGTAAAATTAGAGATGCTGTCTCATCTGAAGAGGGAGGTTTTCCTGTTTGTTTTGCCATACAGACATGTAACTTTAACACAAGCGTTTGATCGACATTTAATAGAAAGAGTTGTAACGTTAGCTTCTTTCCAATGGAAAATAATACTGCTCAAAATGTGGCCTATAGTGTCCTAAGTGACTACACGTTTGATACGTGGCTGCCTTGTTATTACATTACATATATATATAAATCTTTTTTTTTTTTTATAAATTAATGCACAAAAATGTAAAACGCCCATGTTTACTGTTTGTGTTTACAATAGACCAATGTATACAGTCGATGGTGTTGTAGATTTCTAATCTACTTTTAGTTGTAGCAGATAGCCTAAATATGGGAATATCGCATGAAAAATGTAAGACCTAAAGAAAATGACACATATGATAGGAGCACGTTAACTTGGTTCATTCATGTGCATTGGAAGCTGCAGTGATGATGCTTGTTGCAACGACATGCAGGCATCACAAACATGGGATCAGATTTCAAACAGATGGCTTGAGATTTACAAAACACCAGAGCAATCGAACTAAGAACATTTAACAAAGTTTGCGTCGTTAAAACAATAAAAATATTTTATTCATAAGATGTATTCGCTTTATGGTCGTTACACACTCTGCGTGCTAAGTTGCTAACAGTTAGCACTGGGAATGCCATTCAGAAAGTCAAAGCAAAGCTCCCAAATTTCCCTCAAGGTCTCTCTAAACTGAAACAGAAGTGATGTATTAACGGCGTGTCTCTTACCTTTGGCATCGCTGTTCTCCTGCAGTGTTTTAGCGGCCGCCGTCCATAAATCGCATCCCAGCAGGAAGAGCACAATCACGGCAGACCTGCTGCTGCTGTCCGCCCCTCGCATTATTGCTGCTCACGGTTACAACGCTTTTGCTCAACAATGCGGCTTTTCTATGCGACAGGAGTATATAGAAACTCGTTGCAGCGGAGGTTCCCAGCCATAATTTGGTGTTTTAGCAAATCTGATCATGTCATTGAACACCGACGGGCGATTAGAACAACCCTCCGCTGAGCATCTCCGTGTTGCCGCGGTTTCCCCATCTCAACTCGAGAAGACAGAAGCCTTCCCTGGACTCAACTCCACCAGTTTAACCCTTTCCACGCCACGAGTCGACCAGGTGGTGCTGCTGGTCTTGTCCTACAGAAAGAAGGATTAGACCACCATCTGCTGTCTTAAACGGTCAATCACCTCACAAGCGGTTCTCAAACTCAAGGGTCTGACACAACATTCTTGGTAGAAGAGTGTGGAGTAACATCTCATAGCAAGACTGTCAAACTTTTTTTGATAAAAGATAATGTCAGATAATTTTTTTTCTGAAAATTGTTCAGGTCTCAGGTTCACACAAATAACAACAAATTTGCTCGAGAAAAAGCTGTTAAAAGTGGGGGGACATTTTTTTGGTCTAAATATATTTAAAAATATTCTTTTTATATCGATAATTTAGAAAAAATAAAAAAATATTTTAGATCGAGATATTAGATATTTCAACTGTCATGATTTTTTGCTGAGTATATAAACTATGCCTGAAATAAATAATTTAATTATAGCTCTGAATGTAATATTCATATAATACATCTGATATTATTTTTTAAATGATTTTAATAATACTATATCAATTAATAATTAAAGCAATTAAAACAAAAAACAGAATCAGTCAAAAAAAAATACATGTTATGTAACAGTCAAATTATTTTTACTATACTATATAAAGGAAACATTTAGGAAAATGGATGGATAGACCATAATGTATAATTGTAGTATTGAATGAATCCTTTGCTACTATTCAGTATCCAAACGTTTACAAGTGACTATTCCATTTTTACTTTGATTTCTATGGGGATCAACTAATGACATTTGACTAGCATTTATTCAAGCTGTTGCTGGTAACTGTTCCAGTTTTACTATGATATCTGGATTGTGTTATCTGTTCCTGTTTACTATTTTAACTATTCATTAGATATCAGCCCTTATTATGTAAATATTCTAATAGTTACTAGTAAGTTAGAAACAATTCTACACTATTTATTAGAGACTAATGCAATAGTTACTTGTAACATCTTTAATCTTAGTCAGATATATAATCAAACTGTAATAACAGTTGTCTTTCCGTGAGCCATTTGCTTTCTCCCACTAACATGGAAACAAGAGAGACAAGATGCATTAAACAACGATAAAGCTCATGGTGAACGGTATACTTTATTTGTATGTAGAAATTGACACTTTTTTTTTAAAGGAAACTAAATTAACTTTTTTAAATAAACTCAAACTCTTACTGTAACTTGAAGCTACCAAAAGATTGAGCATTATAGATCAGTATAGAACAGTTTAACTAAATTTAAATGAATGTTATGCAAGTTTACTTGAAGAAAGAACACTCAAGAACACTGAGCGTCAACATTTGATAAGATAAATCAATAGTCATTTTGCCTATTGTCTGCCATAGCAAAGTATTCAAATTAAACAAGAAGGGCTGTAAACTGACAAGACAGCCTCACAAAAGATAACCATAAAGATAAACAAAAGATAAACAAAGATAAACAAACTTCCAAACAAACTTGTATCTCTTTAATTACAGGTCTTCTAGACCACAGGAACAATCCTCAGAGGAGAGATGCTGCACATATTACAAAAGAATGGAAAAACCTTCTCCATGAAATCAGTCGTGAATGTGTAATAGAGAGTATCGCTGAAAGGATCTGTGAATGAAAGCCTCCCTTTATCCAAATTGAGCTTCACTCTCACTCGCTTCGGTTTCTTACACCCAAGAAAAGGGATGCATGACTCCTGAGGAGCCTTCAGACTGAGCGTGTTGCCGTCATAGCCGACACACCAGACCTCTCTGGGCAGACTGGTGGCTCCTTTTCTCTGGACAGACTCTGTAGTGACTCCCAGCATCCAGAAGGTGCTGTCTCCCACATCCACATCCCAAATGTGTGTCCCTGAGGTATAGCCCACAGAACCCAGAACACAAGGAAACCTATTAAATCTCTCTGGGTTAGAGGGAAGCTGCTTCCTCTGCACACCAGCATCATCTTCCTCTTCAAACTCATCTTCGTCCCTCAAGCTTGTCAGATCTTCAGACAGTATAAGTTGAGAGTTAGCAGTGTTGGGATCAAGCACCACAGGAGCTGAAAAAAAAGAGTATATTGCAAAGATGTTGCTTTATTAATGTAATTAATCAATGATACTTAAGAAAAAAAATGAACACAACTGCTTATTAAACCTGCAGTTCGCATTTTTTCCTCTTTGTCGCCATCTCTGTTCGAAATCTGCGAGTGCGGTCATTCGCGGAATTATCAACTTTACGCGCCGATGAACACAATGTTTGAAGAGAGTGTGCAGCTGTCAGTCACCGCGCCGGTGTGGATACTGTCATTCAGAATCACAGATTATTCTTTTACTAAGATAATAATTTTCACCAGAAAATGTAATCTGAACAAGAAACATCCACTTTTTTACTGGTTCTGACATTGCAGTAAATCACGCTGATTAAATCTAACAACCGCTCATCATATCATAACTTATAATTGATAACTTATTTTGATAAGTTTAATTATATCAAGTGCTGTGAGAAAAGGCTATAAATCTCCACCTCCAACATCTTCACACGCAATATAGCCTACTAGCTTCTAGCTAACTAGATAAAGACTCTTCTTTATGTGTACAGATGTGACGTAATGACTCAATATAGCTTACTAGCTGAGACTCTTTTTTATGTGTACAGAATACAGATGTGACGTAATGACTCAATATAGCCAACTAGCCGAGACATCTTAGTTCTTTATATGTACAGATGTGACGCAATGACATGCTCGAATCTCCTGCTGAAATCCACCAGTACCACTGGAATTAAAAACTTGCTTTGAATTCAGCTGAGGCATTGAAAACTGTCTGGTTATGCATTTTCTCAAATATGTATTTTGGATAATTTTTTTACCCAAAAAAAGTACGGACTGCAGCTTTAATATTTGAAAAAAAACAAAAAAACTTGTCTGCCCAATCATAGTCATGTGGTCTAAAAGAAAAAAAAACAAACAAAGAGGAAATTATACAACTGACCCTCATTATTGTGTCGATGTCAATCTTTTTTAACTTATTTTTTTTGTCAGATAATTGGACTTTTTACTCAACACAAGATTAGGTCATGTTATAAAATGTCATGTATGACTCAAATGTAATGATATTTATGAACTACTAATTTTTGAAAAATGTATTAAAAACTTAAAAATAACAATTAAGGTTTAAGGTGTAAGGTAAACATATTTTTCATGGTTACAGCACATGACAAATTACATTTTTCGAAAAATGATATAAAAGTGAAATATGAAATAAGAAACCAACATAATACAAAGAGTACATTTTAAATTCAATTTTTTCTATATCAGACGTTCTTATTTGCCATTAAACTCAAGATGTAGCAAATAATTGCTTGTTCTCAGTTTAACCGGAGTAAACCTTTATATTTTTCATAAAAAAAGTGTAAATCTTTCATAAATCAACTCACAGTAACTTATTTCAGTAAGTCTTATTTTTGACCACACTGTGAACTTCAAATTGCCCAGGTATTGTGCGGTATCAATCAGCTGTCCTTGAACTGGGTCTGGATCCTGGTTCATTTCCTGGGCTCTGGAAGCACATTCAGAGGTCAGACTCAGGTAGAGCTGGGCGGTAAAATGATAACGATAATTATTTTTTACTCGATAAAACGATATCAAGAGTTCGATAAATTTTCCTTAAAGGGTACATATCATGCTAAATCCATTTTTTAGCCCTTATTTTGTTGTATATTTGGAGTGTTAATAAGTACAGAAAAGTTGAAATTATTCTCTTCAGGAGCTTCGTTTATATCTTTATATTCTGTTTTGGTCATATTTTGCAACCTGTTCAGATTTTCCTGTTCTCTATGACGTATTTTCAACAATTACGTCAGTATTTGCAGCGGAACTGACAAATAAGGACATTGACTACCGGCCCAACACTTCGAGCAATCCGCCATTTTTATTTCTCGCTCCGATTTTGTAGTCCAAGCGTAATGATGCAGAAGTTACAAGAGGGGCAAGTCAAAATGTTCGGTTGTTGGATGTAGTGACCCGAAGCACTTCAACGATTCCACCTTCAACCACCTCCACCACCAGTATAAGAAGTGTTTGCCGATCGACTTCGTCTGAATGAGGGGTAAATTCCTTCTATCTTTGAGGACGACGAACAGAGCATTTCGATAAGCTGTAAATATTGTTAATAAAAATAAAGTACTTTACTTTCTTTACTTACACATGGTGGTCATGGTTTAGCAGTACCTTGTTTTTGTTTTGAAGTAACGTTACTGTCTGCAGTATTATTGTTCTTAAGTTTCATCAATGATCATTTAGCTGCTGTTTTCTGATGCTTTTCTAAACGTGTCATTTTATCAATACAGATTTTTAGTGGTAAGATTAGACCGTAGTCATTTATCTTGTTAGTGTGCTTGTTTTAACAAGAGAAATAATTGACTTTCACTTACAACACAATACAGTAACATACCATTGCAATACATCCATATGAAGACGTTGTTCTGCAGGTTTGTCGTCATCTTTTTCAACTCGCTCGCTCTGGCTCGAACATGTAAGGCTTGATGGATAAGTCTTTCTTTGTTGACATTTTGTTAACGTGTGAATAAAAATGTTCTGTGACACTATATAATCGTATATCTCTAATCAAACTACAAAAATGGCCGAACGGGGTGAAGTTGAACTCAGCAACCTGGAGAGTGGGCAGGGTACGACACATCTCCTTTTTATTTAAAGAGGCCGCTCCAAAACGAGTTGCTCACAGATGCACAACAGAAAAGGGGTAGAAAAGGTACCAGTGGAGCTATAATAATGAGGAATTCAGACCCAAGCATTGCAGTTTCGCTTTATATAGACCACAATGTATGATTTATATGTAAAAAGGAATGATTTAAAAGCATGATATGTACCCTTTAATGTTTATGCACAACTTATTTGAACAGCACGCGCCTCCGCTCAGCTCAAAATCCAAACGGCAGCGCAATGCGAGCTCACTAGAGCAGATAAGTTTACTCTAATCAGTCTCGGTCACGAGATCCAGTAAGAAGCGCATGAAGTCAGCGAAGAACACAAATGTCTCAGTGATGTAAACCAGTTTAAAGGCAGATGAAACAGCGCTGACAGTAGTAATATGATGGAGCTTGTGTCAAAATGATTAATGGGTTTTTAATTAACCATGACGACCTTTGACCCGCCCCCTCCCCGTGCCCTGTGTTTGACCCGGCCCCTCCTCCCTGCGTCCTTGGGTGACCTTGACCTGTGGTGACCTTGTGTCGTATGACCTGGTGTGTAATTGAATAATAGGTGTGTCATGCGACAGTCCTCGTGATTATAAGGGAATCATTGATACGATGTAAGATTTATGTTCGAAGGGGATCTCTTGTCCTTGTGATTATAAGGGAATCGTTGATATGATGTAAGGTTTTATGTTTGAACGGACTCGTCCCACCACATTTCAGAGGAGAGGGGGATTGGTGGGGAAGGAGAAAGTGAGAATATCAAATGCGTTACACTAAAGTTTAAAAACATTTTTTAAAATTGTATAAATGAAATGATTATTTTACATTTAGTCAGTTACAGATATTTCATACTAACTAGATTTGAAAAACATTCTTTAAAATGGTATAAATATAATATATACTATTCCACACTGAAGTTGAAAACCATTCTATGATATGAATTAAATGGTTTGGAAATATCTAATGTCTTTCTAAACGTCTACAGATCCAATTATTTTAAACAAAAATAAACTCATCTTACATTTTCATATGCAATAAGTTGCAATACAAAATATCCCCAATGTGAAAGTGCGAATATCATATGTTTTACACTGAAGTTGGAAAAACACCGTGTTTTTAAAAGTATATAACTGAAATCCTTATAAAATAAACGATATACGATAAATATCTTACTGAAACAATTAATTAAGCAATAAACAAACTCATCTTACATGTTTTAGAGATTTGAAGAAGTAGCTCCTAACACACAGATGTCCAAATACAATTCATGAATGGGTTGTGTTTAATATTGTGAATGTGATACAAAAGATCCTGAGAGTTCTCCTCAAGCGTTCCTCACACACACTCCCGTTTAAGATGCTTATGTGTGTGTCTGTGTGCGTGTGTCGGCGTGTGTGGTCAATGATTAGACTCATCCATTGTAAGCCATCGAATAGTGTTAATTCCATATCGTAGTAAAAAGCATAAAAGAAAATTAGTCATTGTTACATTTCCAACGCCTGCAGATACAACGTATTTTTATCACAAGAGATAGGCAGCATGATGTTAATGATGTTAATTTACCCTGAAAATCTAATTTGTTAAAATATACAATAGACCTCTAACATCAATGTGAAATAGCAGGTTGTTTTCGGGGGTCTGTGTAAAAAGTTGACTTGAACTTAAAGTATATCTTTTATTTATCAGGGTGCATGTAAAGAACTTTGAAGAACTTTGAAATTTGGTCATCTCATACGTCATCACACACATGTGAATATACATGTTCAATATATACTTAAGTTTTATCTGTAAGAAATTTACCATATAGACCTGTCTATCTTCAGAGAGAGGGGGACAAAGAAGACATTTAGAGTCTGTGATGCCTCAGGCCGACCCCATTGATATAGGCTGCTTATAAGGCCCTTCCGTTCGCCAGGGCATCTTGTGAGAAAGAAGTTACTTAACAATCATTTATGATAGCTTCAGGATATAGGGTGACAGAGCAGATGAGCCTCTGTGCATCGTGTAGTGTTAGTCTGCGAACGCCTTTCCAGAGCTTTTTGTTCGTACTAAATTTATTTCAAAGCATAATCATAAAAGTTTAAATATGATATTTTAAAATGAAAGGTTTTAACACATTTGTATCTTCTATTTATCTTTCAGAAGATAAACTTATGATTTTTTTTTAATGTGACCTAAAGTATAATTTTTATCAATATAGCCATAGCCATAATGATTTTTGTACTGTAACAGCATTCTATCCTGTACACCTAAAACATGACCGTCACAGAAAACTGCCATTCATATTCCCAAAATAAAAAAAAAAAAAAAAAAAAATAATAATTTAATATAATTTCTAAGCTGTTTTGCATCCACAAACTAACACTAAGTCGGTTCCATAAACCTAACTAGTCTCTATTTTTAAATGAAATGATTATAAATAAAGTTTATAACTTGTTACTAAAACATAGTTTTTAGCTATATATATATATATATATATATATATATATATATATAACACATAGAGCTGAAGAAATAGTTGATTAGTATTGATAAATAAACTATCAAAAAAAAATTTATCACAAACCAAGTTTAAGTTGGGATAATATACAGTGTGAGATGAAGCTTCACATCCTCCACACAGAGACAGAGGCGATACAGGCTAGATGAGCCTCTGCGGGATAATGTCACAGTAAAGCTAGTCTGCTTTATTAGGGGTTCAAGCACGAAGTGCTGAAACCCTATTGTAATTGTATTGATTTTTATTAGGGGTTCAAGCACGAAGTGCTGAAACCCTATTGTAATTGTATTGATTTTTATTATTAGGGGTTCAAGCACGAAGTGCTGAAACCCTATTGTAATTGTATTGATTTTTATTATTATTATTATTATTATTCTCCCCTAAAACGCATCGTGCAGCCCAAACCGTAAGGGCTAGAGCTCTGAAACTTTGTCAGATGGTAGTACAAAAATCGAGGAGAGGTTATCAAATTATGAGCCCGATTGGCCCATAGGTGGCGCTATAGCGACCAATTGCGCGAAACGGCTCATAACTCCTAGACCGTAAGTCGTACACTCAAGTGTCTTATATCATTGGAAAGCTGGTCACCTGACGAAAAAAACGTATATCTCCGATTTCATTTCCGGTATGGAAATTTTTCCGCCATTTTGAATTTTGTCGAAAAACTACTTTTGCGAACTAGTCCCTGGTTTTTTGCCCGATCGGAACCAAACCAGTGCAGAAATGTTCTCTGGAGTCTGAAGATCAATAATTATCAAAAAAATGTTGAAATTTCTATTTCCGGTCGCTAGGGGAAGCAAAATAAACGTTGTGGGAGGAGCCAATTTTACTAAATTGGCTATAACTCAAGAAGTAAATGAGATATCTTCACCAAACTCGGTACACATGTGTACGAGTTCAATTTGAGGTCACAGTAAAAAAATAGCGACGATTGCACACTAGGTGGCGCTATAACATGAAAAAAACATAAAAAGGGCTATGACCACATGACCGTTAGTCCGATTGACTTGAAAATTGGTATGCAGTGTCTTGGACCAAGGCCCCATGTATATCTATGAGGACATTGGCGTATCTAAAAAAACATGGCCGCCATCGGCCAATTAAGTTTGTGCATCTATGAAACAAGGTTAACGAAGGCCGATCGGAACGAAACTCGTTGGGCATGTTTGACTCATGGCCCTAGAGGTCTGTAAGAATTTTGAAAGAAATCGGCCACTAGTTGGCGCTAACGAGTTTTATGGCTCTGTTATCACGTGGTGTTGCACACACCCCCACAATATGTATATCAATTGATAGATCTCCTCACGCTGAACAACTTTGCCTCAAGAACCATTGCTGTCAATCAAATCGTTCGTTAAATATTCACGAATATGTTAAAAACGTACTTTTGCGAACTAGTCCCTGGTTTTTTGCCGGATCGGAACCAGACCAGTCTAGGACAATTCTTTGGACTCTCTAGATCAATAATTATCAAAAAAAAGTTGAACTTTGTCATTTGTTTTGCTATAACAGGGTCATTAATAAAAGGGGGCATGACAAAATGCACCCAAAAGCCTATAAATCCTAAAGGAAAAGTCAGAACTTCACAAAAATTGATGAGCACATGTGTCATAACTTATTCAACAAGCATGCAAAGTTTCATGGAGATCGGACTATAGGTGGCGCTATAACTGTTAAAAATGTTAAAAACAATGTATTCCCTATGGTAAATTGCCATTATTGAAACTTAAACCTTAATGTCTTTTGATGCTTTTGTGCTTAAAGGCCTAAACTGCTTGAACCCCGCTAAATGCTGCTTGCAGCTTTAATTATTATTATTATTCTCCCCTAAAACGCATCGTGCAGCCCAAACCGTAAGGGCTAGAGCTCTGAAACTTTGTCAGATGGTAGTACAAAAATCGAGGAGAGGTTATCAAATTATGAGCCCGATTGGCCCATAGGTGGCGCTATAGCGACCAATTGCGCGAAACGGCTCATAACTCCTAGACCGTAAGTCGTACACTCAAGTGTCTTATATCATTGGAAAGCTGGTCACCTGACGAAAAAAACGTATATCTCCGATTTCATTTCCGGTATGGAAATTTTTCCGCCATTTTGAATTTTGTCGAAAAACTACTTTTGCGAACTAGTCCCTGGTTTTTTGCCCGATCGGAACCAAACCAGTGCAGAAATGTTCTCTGGAGTCTGAAGATCAATAATTATCAAAAAAATGTTGAAATTTCTATTTCCGGTCGCTAGGGGAAGCAAAATAAACGTTGTGGGAGGAGCCTATTTTACTAAATTGGCTATAACTCAAGAAGTAAATGAGATATCTTCACCAAACTCGGTACACATGTGTACGAGTTCAATTTGAGGTCACAGTAAAAAAATAGCGACGATTGAACACTAGGTGGCGCTATAATATGAAAAAAACATAAAAAGGGCTATGACCACATGACCGTTAGTCCGATTGACTTGAAAATTGGTATGCAGTGTCTTGGACCAAGGCCCCATGTATATCTATGAGGACATTGGCGTATCTAAAAAAACATGGCCGCCATCGGCCAATTAAGTTTGTGCATCTATGAAACAAGGTTAACGAAGGCCGATCGGAACGAAACTCGTTGGGCATGTTTGACTCATGGCCCTAGAGGTCTGTAAGAATTTTGAAAGAAATCGGCCACTAGTTGGCGCTAACGACTTTTATGGCTCTGTTATCACGTGGTGTTGCACACACCCCCACAATATGTATATCAATTGATAGATCTCCTCACGCTGAACAACTTTGCCTCAAGAACAATTGCTGTCAATCAAATCGTTCGTTAAATATTCACGAATATGTTAAAAACGTACTTTTGCGAACTAGTCCCTGGTTTTTTGCCGGATCGGAACCAGACCAGTCTAGGACAATTCTTTGGACACTCTAGATCAATAATTATCAAAAAAAAGTTGAACTGTGTCATTTGTTTTGCTATAACAGGGTCATTAATAAAAGGGGGCATGACAAAATGCACCCAAAAGCCTATAAATCCTAAAGGAAAAGTCAGAACTTCACAAAAATTGATGAGCACATGTGTCATAACTTATTCAACAAGCATGCAAAGTTTCATGGAGATCGGACTATAGGTGGCGCTATAACTGTTAAAAATGTTAAAAACAATGTATTCCCTATGGTAAATTGCCATTATTGAAACTTAAACCTTAATGTCTTTTGATGCTTTTGTGCTTAAAGGCCTAAACTGCTTGAACCCCGCTAAATGCTGCTTGCAGCTTTAATTATTATTATTATTCTCCCCTAAAACGCATCGTGCAGCCCAAACCGTAAGGGCTAGAGCTCTGAAACTTTGTCAGATGGTAGTACAAAAATCGAGGAGAGGTTATCAAATTATGAGCCCGATTGGCCCATAGGTGGCGCTATAGCGACCAATTGCGCGAAACGGCTCATAACTCCTAGACCGTAAGTCGTACACTCAAGTGTCTTATATCATTGGAAAGCTGGTCACCTGACGAAAAAAACGTTTATCTCCGATTTCATTTCCGGTATGGAAATTTTTCCGCCATTTTGAATTTTGTCGAAAAACTACTTTTGCGAACTAGTCCCTGGTTTTTTGCCCGATCGGAACCAAACCAGTGCAGAAATGTTCTCTGGAGTCTGAAGATCAATAATTATCAAAAAAATGTTGAAATTTCTATTTCCGGTCGCTAGGGGAAGCAAAATAAACGTTGTGGGAGGAGCCAATTTTACTAAATTGGCTATAACTCAAGAAGTAAATGAGATATCTTCACCAAACTCGGTACACATGTGTACGAGTTCAATTTGAGGTCACAGTAAAAAAATAGCGACGATTGCACACTAGGTGGCGCTATAACATGAAAAAAACATAAAAAGGGCTATGACCACATGACCGTTAGTCCGATTGACTTGAAAATTGGTATGCAGTGTCTTGGACCAAGGCCCCATGTATATCTATGAGGACATTGGCGTATCTAAAAAAACATGGCCGCCATCGGCCAATTAAGTTTGTGCATCTATGAAACAAGGTTAACGAAGGCCGATCGGAACGAAACTCGTTGGGCATGTTTGACTCATGGCCCTAGAGGTCTGTAAGAATTTTGAAAGAAATCGGCCACTAGTTGGCGCTAACGAGTTTTATGGCTCTGTTATCACGTGGTGTTGCACACACCCCCACAATATGTATATCAATTGATAGATCTCCTCACGCTGAACAACTTTGCCTCAAGAACCATTGCTGTCAATCAAATCGTTCGTTAAATATTCACGAATATGTTAAAAACGTACTTTTGCGAACTAGTCCCTGGTTTTTTGCCGGATCGGAACCAGACCAGTCTAGGACAATTCTTTGGACACTCTAGATCAATAATTATCAAAAAAAAGTTGAACTGTGTCATTTGTTTTGCTATAACAGGGTCATTAATAAAAGGGGGCATGACAAAATGCACCCAAAAGCCTATAAATCCTAAAGGAAAAGTCAGAACTTCACAAAAATTGATGAGCACATGTGTCATAACTTATTCAACAAGCATGCAAAGTTTCATGGAGATCGGACTATAGGTGGCGCTATAACTGTTAAAAATGTTAAAAACAATGTATTCCCTATGGTAAATTGCCATTATTGAAACTTAAACCTTAATGTCTTTTGATGCTTTTGTGCTTAAAGGCCTTAACGGCCTAAACTGCTTGAACCCCGCTAAATGCTGCTTGCAGCTTTAATTATTATTATTATTCTCCCCTAAAACGCATCGTGCAGCCCAAACCGTAAGGGCTAGAGCTCTGAAACTTTGTCAGATGGTAGTACAAAAATCGAGGAGAGGTTATCAAATTATGAGCCCGATTGGCCCATAGGTGGCGCTATAGCGACCAATTGCGCGAAACGGCTCATAACTCCTAGACCGTAAGTCGTACACTCAAGTGTCTTATATCATTGGAAAGCTGGTCACCTGACGAAAAAAACGTTTATCTCCGATTTCATTTCCGGTATGGAAATTTTTCCGCCATTTTGAATTTTGTCGAAAAACTACTTTTGCGAACTAGTCCCTGGTTTTTTGCCCGATCGGAACCAAACCAGTGCAGGAATGTTCTCTGGAGTCTGAAGATCAATAATTATCAAAAAAATGTTGAAAAAGTCTCTTTGCGGTCGCTAGGGGGCGCAAAATAAATGTTGTGGGAGGAGCCTATTTTACTAAAATGGCTATAACTCGAGAAGTAAATGAGATATCCTCAACAAACTCGGTACACATATGTATAAGCTCAATTTGAGGTCACAGTAAAAAAATCCCCACGATGGAACACTAGGTGGCGCTATAAAACGAATAAAACTAAAAAAGGGCTCTGACCAGCTGACCGTTAGTCCGATTGACTTGAAAATTGGTATGCAGTGTCTTTGTCCAAGGCCCCATGTATGTGTATGAGGACATTGGTGTATCTCAAAAAACATGGCCGCCATCGGCCAATGAAGTTTGAGCACCTATAAAACAAGGTTAACGAAGGCCGATCGGAACGAAACTCGTTGGGCATGTTTGACTCATGGCCCTAGAGGTCTGTAAGAATTTTGAAAGAAATCGGCCACTAGTTGGCGCTAACGAGTTTTATGGCTCTGTTATCACGTGGTGTTGCACACACCCCCACAATATGTATATCAATTGATAGATCTCCTCATGCTGAACAACTTTGCCTCAAGAACCATTGCTGTCAATCAAATCGTTCGTTAAATATTCACAAATATGTTAAAAACCTACTTTTGCGAACTAGTCCCTGGTTTTTTGCCCGATCGGAACCAGACCAGTCTGGGACAATTCTTTGGACTCTCTAGATCAATAATTATCAAAAAAAGTTGAACTTTGTCATTTGTTTTGCTATAACAGGGTCATTTAAAAAAGGGGGCATGACAAAATGCACCCAAAAGCCTATAAATCCTAAAGGAAAAGTCAGAACTTCACAAAAATTGATGAGCACATGTGTCATAACGTATTCAACAAGCATGCAAAGTTTCATGGAGATCGGACTATAGGTGGCGCTATAATTGTTAAAAATATTAAAAACAATGTATACCCTATAATAAATTGCCATTATTGAAACTTAAAACTTAATGTCTTTTGATGCTTTTGTGCTTAAAGGCCTTAAAGGCCTAAACTGCTTGAACCCCGCTAAATGCTGCTTGCAGCTTTAATTATTATTATTATTATTCTCCCCTAAAACGCATCGTGCAGCCCAAACCGTAAGGGCTAGAGCTCTGAAACTTTGTCAGATGGTAGTACAAAAATCGAGGAGAGGTTATCAAATTATGAGCCCGATTGGCCCATAGGTGGCGCTATAGCGACCAATTGCGCGAAACGGCTCATAACTCCTAGACCGTAAGTCGTACACTCAAGTGTCTTATATCATTGGAAAGCTGGTCACCTGACGAAAAAAACGTTTATCTCCGATTTCATTTCCGGTATGGAAATTTTTCCGCCATTTTGAATTTTGTCGAAAAACTACTTTTGCGAACTAGTCCCTGGTTTTTTGCCCGATCGGAACCAAACCAGTGCAGGAATGTTCTCTGGAGTCTGAAGATCAATAATTATCAAAAAAATGTTGAAAAAGTCTCTTTGCGGTCGCTAGGGGGCGCAAAATAAATGTTGTGGGAGGAGCCTATTTTACTAAAATGGCTATAACTCGAGAAGTAAATGAGATATCCTCAACAAACTCGGTACACATATGTATAAGCTCAATTTGAGGTCACAGTAAAAAAATCCCCACGATGGAACACTAGGTGGCGCTATAAAACGAATAAAACTAAAAAAGGGCTCTGACCAGCTGACCGTTAGTCCGATTGACTTGAAAATTGGTATGCAGTGTCTTTGTCCAAGGCCCCATGTATGTGTATGAGGACATTGGTGTATCTCAAAAAACATGGCCGCCATCGGCCAATGAAGTTTGAGCACCTATAAAACAAGGTTAACGAAGGCCGATCGGAACGAAACTCGTTGGGCATGTTTGACTCATGGCCCTAGAGGTCTGTAAGAATTTTGAAAGAAATCGGCCACTAGTTGGCGCTAACGAGTTTTATGGCTCTGTTATCACGTGGTGTTGCACACACCCCCACAATATGTATATCAATTGATAGATCTCCTCATGCTGAACAACTTTGCCTCAAGAACCATTGCTGTCAATCAAATCGTTCGTTAAATATTCACAAATATGTTAAAAACCTACTTTTGCGAACTAGTCCCTGGTTTTTTGCCCGATCGGAACCAGACCAGTCTGGGACAATTCTTTGGACTCTCTAGATCAATAATTATCAAAAAAAGTTGAACTTTGTCATTTGTTTTGCTATAACAGGGTCATTTAAAAAAGGGGGCATGACAAAATGCACCCAAAAGCCTATAAATCCTAAAGGAAAAGTCAGAACTTCACAAAAATTGATGAGCACATGTGTCATAACGTATTCAACAAGCATGCAAAGTTTCATGGAGATCGGACTATAGGTGGCGCTATAATTGTTAAAAATATTAAAAACAATGTATACCCTATAATAAATTGCCATTATTGAAACTTAAAACTTAATGTCTTTTGATGCTTTTGTGCTTAAAGGCCTTAAAGGCCTAAACTGCTTGAACCCCGCTAAATGCTGCTTGCAGCTTTAATTTTATTTGGAGTTTTATTCATACTAAATTCAATTAAAAGCATAATAATACAAGTTTAAATAGAATATTTTAAAATTAAAAGACTGTTTACATTAAATTTTTAAAGATTTTATTAAAATCGTATCTTAAATTTACCTTCTTAGAATACTTCTGTATGATATGTATTAACTTAACCTAAGGTACTGTTTTTACTAAACGGCGTTTATTCAAAATAAAATAAAATAAAATGTTATAAATCAAGAACTGTGCTTTTGCGTCGTGGATCTTATTTCAAACAGTATTTTTGTCCATGTGACATGAAACATGTTGTCAGAATTTGACCCAATGTTTTTGTTGTTGTTGTTTTAAAGAAATCCCAGGACTCTACATTTCTCTTATTTAGATTAAAGCCACAATATGTCTTTTTTCTGCATTAAAAATAGCACAAATAATTGTATCTATGTTATATATTTCTGTTAGATATGTACTTACATTATCCCGACAGTTTCCACCAAATTTCAAATACGGAGAAATTTATAGTTTAATTCAAAGATACGGGACGTTTCTTTATTTCCGTTTAGTCGCCCGTCTATGGCGTCATATAACCTTTGACTCCTCTATTTTCTCTAACTTCCTTGCGGAACCCGGCGAAACCGCCAAACACAAAGGGGAACACTGGACTACCGCCAATAAAGCAAAGAAAATGACGAAGAAAAAAAAAAAGTAGTACGTATTTTTATGTGTGTAAATCACGTGCCCGCTCACGAGCGCTCACTCTTAACAGACACACTGTCCCCGGTGCTGCTCGCGCATAAAGCGCTCCCCGTTCACAGTAACCGTGTCGTCTCATTCAAAACAGCTAACTGTTGCTGTTAGCGAGCTGCGCACATTGAATACTCATTATGAGTCAGGCTGCGAATGTACGTGCCCGCTTCAGCTCTCTCATGCATACTAAATAAACGCCTCACCTCCGGCGCCGCGCACTCACTACATTCTCTTAGTTTAGCCTTTAGCACATAGTGGATGAATAACGCAAACCCAGTCAAACGTTTGACTGCAGTATCTTATGTGCTTTATAATCCGGTGTGCTCTATATATGAAACATGTTCTCAAATAGGTCATTCATTGAAGTAGCGTAATATTAATATTTATATTCGTCTGTATTAAATAGTTATGGACCACGACTACGCTTTGCCTGCACGTTCTGCTGCTACAGCCAGCTCATTAGCTAAAGCTCAAACGTACCTGAAAAATATGACCCGAGAAGGGTTTGGGACAGGAGAAGCATGACACAGGTAAACATTGGGGTTGCATTTAAAGCTTCTTGACAAGCTAAATCTACAGAGAGATGCCGTATATCCGTATATTTTGTGAAACGATGATGTCATGTCATGAGCTGAGCTGGTTGTCATTGACAGCGACAACTCCCGTGAGCCCACGCTCTTTCCCGACGTCATCAAAGTACGTCTTTTGTTATTATTTTAAATGAGTGACCCCTGATGGCCAAAAATCGCATACTGTACGTTTAAGTTGTATCAATATTGTATTAATATTGTACCTCTGTGGCCCATGACGCAGCATAAGTAAAGTTTGTCCTGAGTGAATATTTAATTTTACTCATCTTCATTCAAAGCATGATCTTACTTTTTCTACGGTAGCTATGATCTATTTTATGTATACATATATTGTATTCACTTGAATTGGTAAAAAAGATTTCTTGTATTCCCCAAACTATCCTCATTAATTGTGGGAACACAGGGTAAAACTCTTCACAGAGAATATACTAGATCGGTTATCTACTCAGAATATATGTAGAATTTGAAAATGTTTTCATTTGTTGATGCTCTGTCTGTAACATGAACTGACTTTGGCGGGAGAGCTGATAATACTATATTGCAGGAAACCTGCCTTTTGACCTCCTCCATTTTGGAGGCTATTTGTTAAAGACCATACAAGTTAGTCCTTAAAGGTACACTGGCTAGGAATTTCTCCCATCTAATTGTATTTTCAAACGAACAGTACTCTCTAGCGCCTCACTTTTTCATTTTACTTCATCGAGTTTAACGATATACATGTTTTACAGTTATACTGTCTATATAATGAATTACACAACCACGGAAAGAAAAAGCTTGTAATTTAGGCCATAACATTGACGTTATAGGTCAAGAAGAAAGCGGGCAACTTCGGCGTCCCACCAAAGTCTTCCTCATTCATTGGCACTATCCACCTGGGAAAAGCAATCCCGATATTTACCCTCATTTTGAATTTGTCGGCCACATTTCCCTTTAAATAAAACATTTATGCTTTTTTTTTTTGGCTATGAGGAGGATTGCATTATGAAGTATACCGGGCAGTGCAGCCTTTCAAATATGCCGGGGCAGTGACAAGCCCCTCTCGCTGACCTCCCTGGCTGCTTCAGCTGGTTTCAGTCAGTCAGCTCTGAACGAAAAGGCAGGCTAGTGCGTTTTGTCCCTCTCTGCTATTATAGTTTTTCAAGATGGCGGAACGACATGAAGGCATCCATGGACTTACCCGTACCATGTAAATAAAGGAGAGAATTTTTTTTTCGCTTACAGGGAAAGTCAGAACATTGGCAGAGCTAATTTTACACCAATGAGATCATATTTTTGAATAAAGACATTGATTTTAGCTATTAAAATACTTTTTAAAAAACTACTGTACCAGTAGTTTCAGATGTGTTTCAGATGTGTAAATTACAAAACAGCATTTTCAACTGAGGGAATCTACACATGAGAAATCTTCAGAAGTCATAACTTCAGGGGTTCCTGAGAATATTTAATTTTCTTTAAAACCAAAGATGGAGTTTAATGACACTAGCTTGCGACATACCCCCACAATCAAATACTCTAAATGATTTACCACTTTTTCAAAGAATAAAAATACAAGTATATCCTCATACCTGTTTTTGTTCTAGTCTCTTAATACACAACAAAACAAGATAATCATGTCGCCAAATACATCTGATTTTACTAAACCATGATTTTTTTTGTTGATTTTTTTTTTTGACAGACCTACAGAAATGCATGTTGATACAAGTTCCAGGCATAGTGCAGACAGGCAATGTTTGAGAACCCTAATATTGGTGTAATCTTTGCGCAGTCTCAACCACAAATGCAAAACTTTGTGGTGGGTGATACGGTCATAGCTTCACTTAAGGAAAATATTATGGAAGTAATTTTCAAACTGTAGTACATTTATTTATATTTATTAATATCATGGGTTCATGTTGTGTTTGTTTGTTTGTTGTTAATTAATACCTTTATTTTGAACTAACACTTCAATATCCACCACAAAATTAAAGAGATGAGTGTGCTAATGGTGTTGTCTGACCCCAAATAATCAGATAATGGGGTGTTCACAAGCTACAGTGAGATAATCTCCTGCAAATTATGTGTGTAAATAGTAGTGCTTAAATCTTTGGGTGTATTTTTATACGGCAACATATTTTGTCACACCATAGCGATGCAAAGTACTCTAGCCTGTGGAATAACTTTAAAACATAATCTTTATACAGTAATTCGAAAGAAAAGCTGTGAAAAGCAGTGTTTATAATAAATAGACAAAAGTTTGCAAATTATGGTTGTATTACTATTACTATTCAGAAGTCACTGTTTCACATTTTGTATGTTGGTTTTAGGTTAAAAAAAAAAATTTCTTTGATAGCTGTCAACATTCAGTGTTTATAGGAATAAATGACCATTACGATTTTAAGCGATAGTCTTTCTGAGAAAGTTAGACTAAATTGATACTGTGTTTAGTGCAACTTACCCTCTTTGTGGAATCACACAAAGTATTAACATGCTGTTAATAAGTAAGTATTGTTTACTTAAGTTACTTACCAATTACTTATAAGTATTAATTACGAAAAGTAAGCGCATGCTGCTTCACAATTAAACTATTGCTTTGAGAGATGCCTATTCATTAAAGCGTGAGGCTGTTAAACAAAGTTCGGTAAAATCGGCAGATAACATTGCACAAAGTAAATTCTAGTGATCAACATGCTAAAAAGTAAATACAACATGAGCCATACAGAAAATCCACTTGTGATCAGTTTTGTATGTTTGTAATTGACATTTTATATACTAGTCGATTACGCAGTTAACATCAGGCTTCTTTTGTTTTTGAACAGTTGGGAAAAACTATAATCTCCGAGCGTGGTCAATCTAATAGGAATTTATGAAAACATGAACAGATATTTCTACATGAGATATTTCTTTTAGAACATCTTTCAGCTATGTCTACGAAACATCGACATGCAAGATGAGTATTGCCGTATTTCTGTTACCCATGAACAGAGCCGGACAGTAACGGAGTACCTACATTTACTTGAGTACAGTACTTAAGTACAATTTTGAGGGATCTGTAATTTACTCGAGTATCATTCTTGGGGAGTACTCATGAGTAGATTTGAGAGGGAAATATTGTACTTTGTATTGTATTTTCTTTAATGTTAAATAAAGCAACAATTTACTTTCTCTAAGGTATTGACATTAACATTTTTATAACTCAATGTAGGAGGTTTCTGTCCATAAATGTTAGTACTGTGGCAGTAGTAATGCAATATGTAGTACTTTTAAAAACAAGTACTTCAGTACTTTTACTCAAGTAGACATCTGACTGTACGTTTAGCCTACTTGAACTTGAGTAAATTTAGCAAGGGTTATTTGTGCTTTTACTCAAGTAATAAAGCTGTGTACTATGTCCGCCTCTGCCTATGAAACTATTATACTTTCAAACTCGTCTAGCTATTCCCCATTTCACAGCACAGTCTTAGATACACAGTTATTTTGCATATGTGGTTGAACAACAGTTAAGCTAATGAATTACCGTTGATAAGCGATATTTTTATGCGAAAGGTGGATGTGTACACCGATAACTTTGACACAAGAGTTCATTTTTAACAACGCTATTATAACGCTGATCGTATTTTGAAATGTTCTTTTCTTTACACTTCCAGTTAGTTAATTCTAGGTCTTCTCTTTGTTCATATACGACAGTATTCACATGAAATGGCATGATTTAGCCTAATAAATGACGGTCTAAACCGCATTATATTATTACCATCCTAGTTTTTAAATAGCGCTTAAATGTATATTTTATATTTTAACCCTTTATGCAAATATAGAATACCGCACAAGAATATATTTTTTGTGTGTAAAACATCTATGTAGATCTATCAATGTTTGTAAAAATACAGCAAAACAAACAATAAAGACATCTTTCTACCAGTGACACTCAAAATCTGGGGATACAACAAAAATAAAGTATCTCGAGCCTGCACTGATTCGCCACCAAAATATGTAGCATGGTTTGAAGAAACACTTTAATCAGCTGGTGCTTGTTAACTAGTTATTAAACAACCCTCAATTCGGTAGTGATGTACGCCATATTGAGATAACGTTTCAATTTCAACTCAATACATTTGAATGCTCTAAAGGTCTATAACTGAACTTTAACGTCTTAAATATTTGATAAAAGTTAACTTAAAGCCTGCGCAAAATAAAAAACATCCTAACTACTTTCTAATATATATTTTTTTACTTCCTATAGAATAAGTTGTGTAATACTGTTTTTATGAGCTTGGACATTACCACAAAATACATTTTTGTCTTTTTTTTTTATTTCAACATAGTGAAGTAAAGCAATAGTAAGAAAATGTAAAACAACAATGACATTTACAGGTGATCGAGCCAGAATAAAAAGTCACGGCACGCAATCATGTTTTTATCTAAGGCATATGTGACCAGAGATTCAACAATTTCATTAACATCTGTTTTTGCATTTTTTGACAACAGTGACACACAGAGATCTGTTACAAACGTACACATGCAGAGTAGTCCGTCGACTTCGAATTCCTCACGAGTTTCAAGCATCACATCCAGAACTTTTCTGAGGATTACGCCGATCGGTCCTCTTCTGTTAAAAACATGGGCGTAACATCTGTCCAAGATCCAACCAACCCTCTTATGACATCCATTTCTTTTTTGAGATTTTTCACACGTTTGGTACCCTGCGCACAATGGTTGTTCTCATCACACTCTGCCTTGACGATCCTGCGCATCAAGCTAACCATCGGGCCTCTAAAATTATCTTTAAACATAGAGTCTTGCGCATCTCTTAAATGACACTCTTTCCTAGGCGCACTCACATGCCAGATGATGCAGTACCCCCCGCTTCGCCAGAACTCAACGGGAAGTCGTTCTCCATCAGCTTTTGCATCTCCATTTCAGAAGTTTTTAGATTTTTCTTATAGTCCCTTATTCAATGATGAAAGATTCTGTTAGTTTCTGTAAACTCCTGGAAGTCCTTACAGCACAATCGTACAGGCCTTTGTGCGTAAATAAAGTGTTTGGGTTATAAGTGTGAGTCGAAGAAGTTTGCGTTAACCAGGAGGTTGAAGCGGCTTTGACAGTCCTTGTACCAACCAGATAATGTCCGATGATCAATGAGATGTTGCAGTAGCACAGTAGTCCGCTGCTATTAGAGCTAGAGCCAATGGTTGTGTGTGATATCGGAGGGTGGGCTCTGTGCAGAGTTTATCAGGACAAACTGATAGTGCTTACCCCGTCCCGGCTGGAGAGGTTGTAAAGGGGCGTCATCGTCATGACGTCGTAAACGACTTATATAGGATTAAGCCGTGTTGTATCAGACGTAGAGGAGATGTTATGCATATGCCGTCAGAGAGTATTCCATTAATTACACCAAAACATATATATAATATATATATATATATATATATATATATATATAATATATATATAGGCGTATATATATATGCGAAGTAAAAAAAGATATATATTAGAAAGTAGTTAGGATGTTTTTTTATTTTGCGCAGGCTTTAAGTTAACTTTTATCAAATATTAAGACGTAAAGTTCAGTTATAGACCTTTAGAGCATTCAAATGTATTAGAGTTGAAATTGAAACGTTATCTCATATGGCGTACATCACTACCGAATTGAGGTTGTTTAATAACTAGTTAACAAGCACCAGCTGATTAAAGTGTTTTCTTCAAACCATGCTACATATTTTGGTGGCGAATCAGTGCAGGCTCGAGATACTTTATTTTGTTGTATCCCCAGATTTTGAGTGTCACTGGTAGAAAGATGTCTTTATTGTTTGTTTTGCTGTATTTTTACAAACATTGATAGATCTACAT